>JANHZT010006501.1:35403-45580 GCA_032468215.1 Stegonotus admiraltiensis
GCGGGGGGGCAGAACCTTTTCGGTGAAGTCATATCGTAACCGCTACTGGCTCGGCGGAACCAGGCCGAACTGGGAGGAACCCACCACTGATTACTAAAAATGTAACAGTTTTAACAGTATTGTAATTTGATGTCAACTAGAAACACCGGATTGCAGTTCCTAGAATTCCCAACCATCATGGGGCTTGTAATCCCAAACACTAGTTGGAGAAAGCTGCTTTAGGACAAGGAGAACAATGCCAAGGTTTATTGTTTATTGAATTTTTTTATTAAAAAAACCTCATCTTTCTATCCAGCATTTCACTGAAGGAGCCACACATCTGCTCCTAGCATTTGTTTTTCCAAAGACCATTTAAAAACACACCATTTCTAGTAATACGATGTACATGCATGCATTTAGGAGAGAAATACAATTTTACTCAGTTAATTTAAAACCCAGGATGCCAATGCACTACATGAATTTAATCTTCCATACAGTTTGGATCATATATTTGCCATTTTCATTATCCGGCTGCCCCTTGTTAACCATACTAAACAGCTGCACGTATCTGTAGTTTGGGGCACATGTTGATACATTTTATGATTTCATACATACACAAAGCAGAATGATTTTGCACATGCATCAAGTTCATTGTTTCATAGCTTCATTATCCAAGTTCTCATTATGTGCAGGTGTTCAGTTGGAATGGAAGCTTTCAAACAAGAGCCAAGTGGATCGTGTGAATTCGCCTAAGGACAAGTTGCTAATTTCCTACTTTAAAAATTACAACTAGATGATGGTACATTTATATTCTGTACTTCCATCGTCAGCCTCAATTCATTTTATTTTCAGCTTTGCAGTTTCCATCTTAGATGAAACTCTCAAATTTATAGCAAATCAGAGAACCACAATAGATGAGGATGGCTTAAAGGGGAGATTTCAGAAGAGTTTGGGGGCTAGTTAAAAGTATAGATAACTGTTTACAACTTCTGCAAAACAGTTTGAGACTGCAATGATATTATGTTGAATAAAACAGGAAAAGAGAAAGAGGTCATTCAAACGAATATTTCCTAATACTTTAATTTCTGCAGTGCAAATTAGACTAATAAATCATACTTTGACAGCAAACAGTTTTTAAAGAAACAAGATGTTAACAATGAGTTTATATAATGGAGGAGGTTAATTATTCAATTTTCAAAGCTATCAAATTTTGGAACCAATTCCATGGAAATGAGCCTTTCCATGAAGGCTCGTATCCACTAAAATGCAGTCCATTTAAAAACAACAACAACAAAGTTCAACAATAGGAAACAATCCTGTTTGTTTTGATTTATGTATTTCCTTTACAGAAATATCCCATTCTCTCAAAGGTATAAATCCAGAAAAAAATATCAATATCAGCAGGTTTTAAGCAGTTACCAGAACATCCAAGACCAGGCAAGTATCTTAGCTAATTACTACATTTCATCCAATTAAGCCTATTATTGCAATTATTCCTTAGATCCAATGGTGGAATTCAATTTTTTTTACAACCAGTTCTGTGGGTGTGGTTTGATGGGCACGGCAGGGGAGGGATACTGCAAAATCTCCATTCACTCCCCACTCCTGGGGGAAGGATATTGCAAAATCTCCACTCCCACCCAACTCTGGGGCCAGCCAGAAGTAGTATTTGCCGGTTCTACAAACTACTCAAAATTTCCGCTACCGGTGTTCCAGAACCTGTCAGAACCTGCTGAATAGCACCTCTGCTTAGATCCTTCAGCAAATCTCAAAGTTCACCAAACAGAACAACAGAGTTGGAAAGGGTCTTGGAGGTCTTCTAGTCCAACCCCCTAGTCAAGCAGGAAACCCTATACCATTTCAGACAAGTGGCTGTCCAATATCTTCTTAAAAGTCTCCAGTGATGGGTCACCCACAACTTCTGAAGGCAAGTGTTTCCACTGGTTAATTGTTCTCACTGTCAGAAATTTCTCCTTAGTTCTAGGTTGCTTCTCTTCTTGATTACTTTCCATCCATTGTTTCTTGTCTTGCTTTCTAGTGCTTTGGAGAATAGGCTGATCCCCTCTTCTCTGTGGCAGCCCCTTAGATATTGGAACCCTGTTATCAGGTCAACATACATAGCTAGGTACTGAAGAGAACAATCACATTTCCAGAATATAAGGCAACTAATTTGGAATTGCAGTTGGGTGCGCCTTCCGTCAAATTGCAAATTTAGGAATATTTCAGTATGATTTAAAATTTATAGGGTCATCCAAATGCCAGAAATTGGGAACTTACAGCTAACAGTGTACCCTCAAAGTAAGTTAAACTAAATTATGGAAAATTTGTCGCTGCTTCAAGGTTTTGATAGCCATATTATGATAAGCTATAAAACAAGCCACAGACAATTGTTTCAAAGTTGTATGACTTGGAATAAATGATCCGGAGTCTGGGCTCCATTTGTTGATAACAAACAAACATTGTTCGATATGTAATCCCAAAGAGCTCTATAAAATCTACCTGGATGAAAGGAATGGCCTTTCATCAAGGTATAATGGCATGTGAAGATACTGGTATAATGTAGATGTGAAGACTTCCAAACATCAGCAATGATTATGTTGACTAAGGAATTCCGAAAGTTTAGGTATATACATTTGGATGTATATACAGTGGTATATGCAGTGTTCAGGGTAGATGTAGCTAGTTTATACAAGTTACAAACACTACATATAGCCTAAAATAAACTGAAAATGAGAATAGCATTTGTTAAGGGTTTTTTTAAGTTAAATAGAAATGTGACAGCCATTAGATCCAAAGCCATAGCACAAGTAAATCACAATGGTGGAAATTTCTGGCACATGCCTTAGCAATGTCTATTTTCATCTGTGTCCTCATGGTGCCTTCATCTGTTTCCATCCCCTACCTGAAGCAAGTTTTAAGTCATCTTTAGCTAAATCGGTGTTAAAATTGTTTCCTCTTGAGCTTCGCTCAACTTTTGCTATAGATTTAGTCATACTTCAGCAGTGGCAGAGTCAACTTCTAAGGGTTGAGAGCAGTTCTGTACCTAACTAGCCATTTTTCCACAGTATGGCCACGTGTACTCTCTTCCAGTTCATAGGCATTGTCTTCCAGGACCATTGTGCTCTAGGCAGTGGGAGAGTCCAATTATTTCCAATTGAGTTTTCCCCCAGTACCTTCCAAGTCTCTCAGCCAATTCCCAGCTCAGATATCTGAACTAGACCAGCCAGCAGCTGATTAGCATTGCAGTAGAAAGGGCTGAACTGTAAACTGGAGAACAGGTTTTTGGCAGTCTCTCTTTCATGACACAATTTTGGGCCTGCCAGCTGTTGTTCATTGGGTTTTTCAATACAGATTTAGCACAATTGCAGAAGAGCATTATTGCAGAAGAACAATATTCCAGGTGATAGATGGACTATCTTTGAATCTACAGGCACAAAACCACACTGACACATGGCCAGGCCATCAAGCAACACCAACACCAACACCCCCCTTACCAGCTCTAGCCCCACGTGGCATTATGGAAAACGATTGGTAGAAGTGTTCCACCCAACTGAGGTTGGTGGATCAGAGGGGAGAGAAATAAAGTCAGGAGGAATCTATTTATTTTTATTTATTCATCATATTTAAGAGTTGTCCATCTCCCTCAAAGAGAGATTCTGGGGAGTGTACAGTAAAATACTGAAAGCATAAAACAGTATATAAAATTTGAAACAGACAAGAATTGTTAAAATTACTTAAAAGCCAGGGGGGTACTTCAGGGCACTAGCCAGCCCCATGGCTGTGTGCTCTTCTGTGCGACCCTAAGCAAGGCCTCAGAGTCAGGAGTTAAATCTGCTTACCTACCCTACTGGTTCGGAAGTGCGCACTCTGGCGCGCGCTAGCTCTGCTCACTGGCTTCACGCATGCGTTATCATCACATACAATTTTTGACCCTCTGTGCTTGCGCAAAGCCTTCTGCACATGTGCAGAGGGTCAAAAATGGGTTATAATGATGTCCAGGTGGGTGGGCAGAGCCTCGTGCTGCTGCCCCTACCGGTTCACTGAACCATACGCCACCGCCGCTATGGGTTCACGTGAGCTGGACAGAACCAGCAGGATTTCACCACTGCCTGGAGCCATGTTTTTATGCCTTTCCTGAAGGCTGGGAAGATTTCTGGTAGGAAAAAATTCCACTGAATATTCTGATAGAGGAATGTTCCACAGAATGTTCTGGTAGGAGAATGTTCCACAGAATGTTCTGGTAGGGGGATGTTCCACATAATGTTCTGGTAGGGGAATGTTCCACAGGGTGGGGGCAATGACAGAGAAAGCTCTCTTCCTGGACCTCACCAGACCTCACCAGACCTTCCCTGCCAGATCAGGTGGGACAGGCTGATGTAACAAAACAAAATGGTTCTATAGGTCAGGAGTTCCCAATCCCTGGGCGATGGACTAGCACAAGTCTTTGGTTCACCTGAAATTGGACCATGCAAACAAGCAAATCCCCATCTGTACACACAGAGGGTCCATGCAGCATACGAAACCACCCACCCACCAGTTCATGGAAAGATCACCCTCCACGGAACTGGTATCGGAAGCCTGAAAGGTTGCAGGCTGCTGCTGTGGGTAACCTGGCCCCATGCCATGTAGGACTTTCTAGATCATACCTTGAATTGGACCAGTGGTGAAATGTAAAATTTGTTACTACCGGTTCTGTGGGCGTGGCTTGGTGGATGGGGGGTAATCAATGGTGGGAGTCAACCAGTTTGCACCACTTTGGGAGAACCGGTTGTTAACTTTCTGAACAGTTTGGCAAACTGGTTGTTGGGAGAAATCATGAGGTCAGAGAACCAGTTGTTAAATTACTTGAATCCCACCACTGGGGGTAATGTGACAGGGTGGGTGTGGCCAACTTTTTTTTTTTTACTTTTAAAAGCCGAAGAGGTTCGACCGAAGAGGTTGCAGAAAAAAATGTTTTTAAAAGCCTCTGACGATCAGGCAACTCAGCTCAAATTGCCAGAGACTTTTAAAAGCATTTTTTTCTTTTTTACTTTTAAAAGCATTTTTTCGTCCAAAGAGGTTGTAGAAAAAATACTTTTAAAAGTCAAAAACACAGCTTCTGATGTCAGCTGAGCATGGGGGTGGGGGGGATGCAGGGATTTTTGCTACCAGTTCTCCGAACCACCCGCCGCCTTCGCTATTAGATCGGGCAATCGGGTCCGAACCGGGAGCATTTCACCCCTGAATTGGACTCATAAGTACACTGGCACCCGATACAGCTCGTGCTGTTCCTTAGGTACCCAAGATTGCCATCGTGGCTGCATTTTGTTACCAGCTGAAGCTTCTGGATACTTTTCAAGGGTATCTCTATGGCATCCACCCATGCCTATCCCTAATGTATAGTAAAAAAAAAATAAGTATAGTGTCACTCCTGAAGCAGGATAGGAATCACTAGTGGGAACACAACAAATTTAATGCCAGGGTTTTTTTTCTCCTGACTCAACAGGTAGCACTGTAGCTCAGATGCTGTAAAGATCAAGGAAGGTGACCTTGTTGGAAATATTTTAAAACAGGGCAAAACAGATGAAATGTTTTAAAGTCCAGAGATATGAAATAATGTTCAGAAATGACTCAGGCAGGTGCTCCCCTTATTCACTGGAGTATATGGGGAAGAATATAGAGCATAATAAACTTTCTAAGATTCTGTTATTATAACCAACCTCAAAAGTAGTTTTAACCTTCCAGTGGAGTTGATTTTCTACTCTGGTCTATCTAGTGAGGCTGCTAGCCATGTTAAGAATTCTCAACCCATTTTCCTGTTTATCAGGATGGAGCAGGACTTTAATCTCAAAGTGGTGCTAATTTGATAGAGTGTGTGTGTGTGTGTGTGTGTGTGTGTGTGTGTGTGTGTGTACATACAGACTGTGCATGTGTGTGTGTTCTAAGCTTGATTTTCGGGTTGCCAACATTTCATTACCCTCATGCATTATCACCAACATTAATTACAAGTACAAGCCAACACAAAACACTTGTAAAACACAGGATTGTTTCACCCAAGTACACACAAAACATACAAGATACACACACACCCGACACACAGAAATAACGAATCTCTGTTCTCTAAAACTCCTGTGCCAATTAAGCTACCTAGTTGGGTAAGGAAACTTTTGAAACCCCCAGGTTCAGAGAATGTCAACTATATACAACGGGAGGGAGATATAGCTATACAAAATATATCTTTAGAGATAAGCCACATTCAGATGTTTCCGTTGACCTACTGTCCCTTTTAGTTGTCTCTGACACAGAGCAGTCAGGTTCAGTGACATGATCCTGGTTATTACATGCCACTCTGGTGACACAAGGCAGCTCATAAATAGAGCCAGACATATAATTAAGCAGCAACGTCTTTGAGAGAGATGGGTGGTACAGAAATGTGAAAAAAATAATTAAATAAATAAAATTTAAAACTGCTACACCGGATAGCGCAGTTGCTGCTCTGGCCTGCTGGTCCCTTTGCTTTTCATTAAGCTGAGCCAATGATGAAGAGGCCAGCTAGTTTTTACAAAGCCTCTCGGCTTTAGGGAAAGGAGTAGAGAGAGAGGAAGGAAGAAGAGAGGAAAGGAGAGGGAGAGATAGAAGAAAGGGGAAAGGAGAGGAAGAAAAGGAAGAGGAAAGAGGAGTAGGAGGGAGGGTTAGAAAGGGAGGAAGAAGAGAGGAGTGGGGGAAGGGAAGGGGAAGTAGGAAAGAGAAAGAGAGGAAGAACGAAGAAAGTAGGAAGAGATAGAGGAAGGAAGAAAAGGAGAGGAGAAGAGGAAAGATTGTGGTAAAATAAAGAAAGGTAAATGATAAAAGAGCAGCCCCGAAAAACTAAAAATGAAAGTTAAAAGATAAGATGAATGGAAAATGGTGGATAAAAGATTGTACACTCAAATATGCTTATGAGAAATAAAAATAAAAAACTTTTTTGGGGAAAAAAAGAAAGCCACTCGGCTTTCAGAGGATGCTTTAATCTCTCTCTGATTGTGAGAATGGATTTATATTGTCCTATGATCCTGTTCTAGGTGAAGTTCCTTTCCTGAAAAATCTCTCATTTTGATAACCAATAATCTATATCAGCTGATAAATACATGACTGTGTCTTCAGAAAAATGTACATTTTGATGGCTGTTTGAAATTTATTACAGAAACACTAAAATACATATGACACTTTCAAAGGGTCTTTTTTTCTTTCTGTCAAACTGCAAGTCTTAAGGGTCATCAGTGTTGTTCAGCTGTGGTTTTTAACTACCCTGTTTCCCCCAAAATAAGACATCCCCTGATAATAAACCCAATCAGGCTTTTGAGCGCATGGCAATAAGGCCAAGCACTTATTTCAAGGTTCAAAAGAAAAAAAGACAGGGTCTTATTTTCGGGAAAACATGTTATACAGAATCAAACTTTTTTTAAAAAAAAAATGGCTTTATATCTATTTTAACGTAATATTCCATCATTTTGTAGTTGTGTAGTTGTCAATGTGAACCAAATTATTATTTTTTTGCATGTTCTGTTTTTTTCGTTGTCAAAAGCAAGATAAGGTACATTCAATGCAAATAGAATTTGGAAATGAATTTATGCAAATCTGTGCATTATATGGATGATGCTTTCAAATATAAAAGAGGTAAAAGATTGAAAAGTAAAGACAGAGATTTAACAGCCCAGTCTACCACAATAAAAAAAAAACTGTTGAGCAAAGAAAATCCATACAGTACAATCAGCAATCATAGGAAGAAGTAAAACAAAAGAATCAAATTATCAGGACAAAGCAAATATACTTATGGAAATATACTCAAATACAGGAGAACAGCAAAGCTTAAACTCTCTGCAAGATCAAAATACTCCTACTACAGTGGTGGGTTGCCCCCAGTTCAGACCCATTAGTAAAACCGGTGGGAGGCTCCGCCCACTGACCCTGATGTCACCGGAAGTGATCTGTGCATGCGTGAACTGGTAGTAAAGGTAAGTAGAACCCACCCCTGTCCTACTACCTAAAAAATAGTCACAGCGATAGCAACTGATCTGCACTATTTTTGATTGTCTCTGCACTTAACATTTCACAAAAGCAGGAAGATGCAACATTGTTCTATTTTTGTACTTTTAGATTTTTATCCTGCCTTTTTTTTCCATATGCAATTCCAGGTAGAAAACATACCATCATTGCTTTCTCTTCCTATTTTTGCAGGCAGATGTTTTCAAGTTAAATGTGTAAAGGTAATTGTGGAAATTGTCATGTTTTGAGAAGTATTTGCTAGTTTTGAAAAGGCTAATTTTTCTACTGATCAACATATGACACATCAGACACATTTCACCGTAACTTAAAAAAATAGACAATGTTTATGCACAATCTAATACATTTTTATGAAATGATTAAATGAATGTGTGATCTGCATAGGTGAGTTAAACTTTTTATACGTTGCAGTTTTGTTTCAATATTTTCTTTCTTTTGTTCTGGTATTAAAATTTCATAACCACTTAATAAAAATCATGAGATATCATTGCTTTTCTTTTAATTTGTTTTTGGATGTCACTTCCTCTTTAGTTCTCCAAATAAATATATATTATTTTGACAAAAATGGACAGAGTCTACAAACCCTTAACTGGGTATTCCAAACCATGACCCCAGGGAGAGAGAAAATCTGTTTTCATTAATGTAACCCAGCAAAACCTGTGATTAGCAATAGCAACAGCACTTAGACTTATATAGTGCTTTACTCTGCTTTATAACCCTCTCTAAGTGGTTTACAGAGTCAGCATATTGCCCCCAACAAACAGGGTTCTCATTTTACCGACCTTGGAAGGATGGAAGGCTGAACCAACCTAAGGCCAGGGAGAATCGAACTGCTAGCAATCGGCAGTCAGCAGAATTACCATATTTTTTGGAATATAAAACGCACCTTTTTTCCCCAAAAAAGGGGGTGAAAATCTGGGTGTGTCTTATACTCCGAATGTAGCCTTGCCCAGCTTCTCAAACGGAAGTTTCAGAGGCTGAAAAAAGCATCAGAAATGAAGCTTCAGAAAAGAAGCCCCCAAACAGAGCTTCAGAAAAAAAGCTTCAGAGGCTTTTTTTCTGAAGCTGTTTCGGAGGCTTTCAGAGGCAGAAAACTTCTGAAATGGAGTTACAGAAGTTTCAGAGGCAGAAAAAAGGCAAAAAAAAGCAAAAAAAAGCAAGGCACAGAGCTCACAACCAAGAAACCTGTTGCTAAAATTCATCTCTGGGAACAGCTGATTGGAGGCTGATCCACCTGCCAATCAGCTTTTTTCTTAATTTCCTCCCCAAAAACTAAGGTGCGTTTTATACTCCGGTGCGTCTTATACTCCAAAAGATATGGTATCCTGCAATATTGCATTGTTGATTGATGTTTTTCTTGATTCAGCCCAAGTCCCAAATTTCAGTTGACCCAGAGTTCTGCTAGCAGGTCCTTTAATAAGCAAGGTGGTTTGATGATTTTTTCTTTTACAAATCAAATAAATGTGCATTACTCCAGTCTGAAACTTAAGCCAGGATTAAGGTGGACTGTTTACTTGTTTGTCGATCCTTGCAAGTACTATCATGCAAATCATGGGCATGAAACTGGCTTTGTGTGTCTGTGTCTGGGTGTGTTTACCTGCTTTTCCAAATGCCTGGCTACTTTTTATGATGTGCAAGAAATTTCTGGGAGGTCTTTATTCTTCGCTCTGCTTTTATATGCCTGCCAATCTTTCTTCTCACACGAAACATTCAGCACTGTATTCCTGGTGTCTGCCCAGAGGCAATATTCAAAAAGTTTCTCTCTGCAGACTCTACTCCAGCAACTGCAGCAACATACTGGCACAATTTCATTTACCAGGAAAAGGGATAATAGCAATAGCACTTAGACTTATATACCCTCCCATAGTGCTTTACAGCACTCTCTGAGTGGTTTACAATGTCAGCATATTTCCCCCAACAATCTGGGTCCTCGTTTTATTGACCTCAGAAGGATGGAAGGCTGAGTGAACCTCGAGCCTGCCAGGATCGAACTCCAGGCTGTGGGCAGTTAGTGTTGAGGTTAGTGTTGTGATAGCCAACTAGCAGAGTGTAGAGCACAGAGAAACGTCGCTGAGAGCGAATAATAGAAACTGTTTTGTTAAAAGTATTTTTACTTTGTTGTGGAAAACAAGCTCATAGTCATTTAAACAATTCCAAGTCTTTGCCAGTAAATCAG
>JANHZT010006503.1:22517-34521 GCA_032468215.1 Stegonotus admiraltiensis
AGGGAGGGGGAGAGAGAGAGAGAGACCCCTTCTCTTTCTCACTCCCCCCTCCTGGTCAGGATTTGATCCTTTTTCTTACTCTTAATGTTTAAGATTGAAGCACATTTTTGCATATTTTCTTTGTGGCATCTTTTAATTCTTAAAACTAATACATAAGTTAGTTGAGCAGTGCAGATATTAACACTGCCTTAGGGCTGTCTGTCCTGGGTCTGGTTTTGCACAGGGAGAGAGGCAGTGTCTGCTTCCAACAGCCTGACGTTCCCTGCTCTTCCCTCTGCCCTGACTGCCCATTTGGAGCTTTCTCTTGGATTTCACAACCAAGTTGACTGAGTGAATAAAAAATTGCCAAGTTGAGGCACCCTGGGCCTTGTAAAGCTGCAGGGCTGCGAACGGCACTCTGTTGCTGGCAGGCAGGGTGACCTGAGATGGCCGTCCCGGGGTTACAGAGGTTCTGGTAATTCTGAATGGGTGGGGAACTGGGAAGGAGAAGTTAGTCTCACTGAAGCAAAGCCCCCGGGAGAAGGGCTTGCTCCTGAATCTCATTTTTCACATGTCTCCTGCACTCTCACTACTAGCCCCGTAAGAGGAAAGGAGGTGCTTCCTGTTATTCTGATTCAAATCTCAAGCTGGTCACAGGACAGAAGCAGACTGACTATGCTTCAGAGTGGCAGACTGTACAAGATGGATGGCCATGCTCTGCTCTTGAGACTATTTTTGCTGATTTCCATAGGTAAGTGGTTCTCCAGGTTGGGTAAGAGATGGCACAGGATGCTTGGGGCAGTGCGACAGTGGAGAGCTCATAGTAACTTTGATCTCTGGACTGGCAAGTACAATGAGGGTCCTCACCCAGATAATTCATCTCGGACAGGTTGGAATGACATTTTAGGGAATGCTGAGGGGATGGTTGGACTTCGGAATCCAATGCTCAGATCTTTCTGTGATCTTGTTTCTTACCTGAATGGGCTCCATATTGTAGGTCTAGCCGTGCCTTCTGTTCTCTGCATGTGCCCCACCAACTTATTTACATATTCCTCCATTGTTTTCCCTGATCCCACATCATCAGTATTTATTTTCTGCCTCAAAGAACCAATGAGATTATTTTTCAGATATAAAATCCTAAGAATTGAGATGCCCTCTTGTCCCTCCCTTCAGTTTTGTTTATATTCCTCCATCCCTCCATAGGAAGAATGCCAGCCTTTGACAGACCAAGTTTCTTTATATCCAAGCTGTATTAAGCCTTTGGCAGAATTTGTGAAGCCACTTGCGTTCTGACCCTGGCTGAAGTGGGGATGAATCAGAGTGTCTTGTGAAATACTTGTAGCTCTCTTTTTTCTTCTTTTTGTTTTGTTTGCAATGATTTCAGAGAAGAAATGAAAGAAATAGGTAGTTTGCTTTAGTGTAGCCTTCCATGTATGGAGACATACATGGAAGGCTACATTAGTTTCCTGTTAAAAATGGTTTGACATTGTGTGGGAGATGCACTTTCCTACCGTACGGGTGTGTAGGGGTAAAGGACCTCTGTTGCTGGCCAGATCTATTTACTGATTCTCCTAATCCTTCTTAGAGATCAATTTATGGGATCCAAACTACAGTTTGTCAAAAGTAGAGATCAGATGCATTTTGCTTATAGAACTGATATGTTCAGAATGGCACAGAGAAGTAATCCAAATGATACACTTCACAGTTTCAAATCTGACAACTGCTACACATTACCGTGGGGAGAATGCAAAAAACAGCAAATAAATACATTTTATAGAGTTATGCAGAACCTCTTAACACAAGATCTTACTTTTCATTATAGCAATTCCTCAAATCCAGAGAAGTGGCATATGTCTCAGTTGGGCCGAAATAAGTGGGTTACGTAATATGGAACAAGGCCCACTGGCAAAGTTCCCAAACACAAAGTCAGGTACGTCTTTATTAGGAACAATATGTCCAAAATTATAACAAATAAGTCCAAGGTCTTAAAATATATGTTAAGGACAATGTGGTTAGATGCTTTAAAAAGAGTGGGAAAGGGCATACAACATATAGAATGCTGGTTACACCTTATTTTGGGGGGTGGGGGGGGTGGGGGGGAACTTCCATAATTTTTAAAATCCACTTGGTATAATGTAATTCTGCATCTCCTCCTCTACTTTACTACATGACTCCAACACTTTACTACACTTTACTTTACTCCTCCTCTACTTTACTACATGACTTCCTTTCCCCACTTTTTGCGGCCTTATCTTTATTAATTAAGAGCTCAGTCTTGGAAAACTGAGCATAATTATGTCTATGTTAGGTTCTTTGTAATAAAGATATTGACTGAGGATTTGGAGTTAAAATCATACAATGACATCCAACAGCACAAGGCAAACTGAGGTAAAGGCTACCTCAGGTAGAGAAGAGAGGATAGAGGATCATTATGGTTAATGTTTTCTCCGGGGTGGGATTATACTCCCCATTGTTACCCAACTCAAAATTCCAGACTTGTATGTTAGTTTGCACTTAACCTATCTCGAACTTTTAATAGGACTTTCTGCCCCCGCTGGTTTCAGTAAATCTGGACTTCTTCTAAATTTCTTATAGTTAGAATTTTTCCTTTGTCTCTATTTTTTACATTGTCTCTGTTTTCTCTCAACTGTAGTGGCTATTACACTTCATGCTTATTCTGGGACAACCGAATCTCCCCAAAGCAGTACCTTCTCTTTCAAAAATCTAAATCTTACACTCCAGGAAATTAAAGGTAAGCTACAAATGAAGCGGGGTGAAGAATTTGGGTAAAAGTTTTTTTATAGTGCTAGAATCCAGGTTTATCCCACGACATAGAATGGAAGAAGAAATGAAATGCTTATTTTAGATAGCAGAGGGCTGAACTAAGAAATCTGCACCTACAAAATGTGGCACTGGGCACTGATCTGAAAAACTTTTGGAAAGATTCAGAAGGATGAAATTTTAAATAGCTGTTAATCATGACAGGTTATTTATCATGACAGGTTGCTTCTTTCGTCCAAGATCAGAAACAACATGCCAATGGCTATTAGAAGGGGCAGTCATATTCTATATGGGGGCTTTCTTGTGTTTGAAAAACAGGATACTGGACTAGATAGGCCTTTAATTTAATGCATGTGGGGGGAACCCTTCTGATAGTGTCAATTCTGATGGGAATTTTGCTAATATCTTAGCATCCTAATGATAAAACAGAAATTATCATTTTTAGAGGAACCATGGGTTTACCCATGTAGCTTAATTTGTGCTGATTTGCTTCTTCCTTCTTTCATGTCCAGAAGCTGATAGTGTGCTACACTGAATCTTATTTTGGTGCTGAGAATATCTTATATTCTACCTGGAGAGAAGCACATCCATTTAGAAAGCATATGACAGCGAATAACTTATGCAGTTCTAGCCCATAATAAAAAGAATGAGCAGGGCGGCTCAAGAGAAAAGGTCCTGCCAGAATTGCTTTCAACATCTACTACCTGTGATAGTCCTCACATTGTACCTAATGAGGGAAGTATTTACATAATACACTGGGAACTGGAAAATTGGCAAATGTCTTCACATATCCTTGTTTCTTTTTATAAAGTACTTTTAATTATTTAAGACAATTTGCCTCCCAACAATGGACATGTTAATTTCTTTCTAAGAACCTACAGGAACCTGAAGCTGATAGAGCTTCCCTAAGATGCAAACAAAAGCAGGACTATGCTGAGGCAATGCCAGCTCAACCCCTTGTACATCTGTCTTGATGTCAATCTCACATATATAAAAGAGACAGCTTGTGTCACAATAGTGCAATGATGGGATTGGGGGTACTGTTCTCAGAAAGATTACTTGGAAACCGGCAACAAAATAAAGGGGAAAATCTGATACTAGATTTCTCCCAATGTCAGAGTTTTTCCTCAACATATTGTGCCTATGATCCCTTGAATGCCAGCTCCCAAACCGCAGCGTTATTTCCTTAAGAATTCTTTATATCAAAGGGATTCTATCATCATTCTTCCCCTTCTTTACCACAATTGTTACAATCATCCAACCTTGTTCAGTCTGGAATAATAAATTGTCCTTGGTGGAGTCCAGTTGCAACTCCATTCCTCTCCTTTCTGATGATCCGGGGAAAGTTTTTACACATTTATTAACTAAGATTACTTTGAAAGCTTGAGTTAAAATTGAAAAAAAGATATGCGAAGTTAGTTTGCTTCCAACTGTTTGTAAAGACAAGTCTGAAATGGGGTTAAGTAATCCTTCTTGCCTGAGTCAAATCAGAAGGGGAACTTGGGGATACTTTGATAGTTTTGATGGGGAATAGATCAGAATTTCTACTAAACACTTTTCTCCATTCCTCAGAGACTTCTAGTAGTAGATGACCCAGGTAGATTTCTTTCTATCTCACACCTCAGGGTAATTTCTTATGTTTTATTTCTTTTCCATTCTAGATTTTATATACAAATACCATACCAAACGGTGTTGGGATTTGTATACTGAGCAGATGGCCAATATCAGCAAAATATATTGGTGTGATTGGAAGACTATTCGCAGGTATTGCAGAGTCCCACCTTTTACTAACCTTGGGAAATGGTAGGCTTGTGATTTAACCGAGGAAGCAGGTTGTATGATTTTGCCATAATAAAGTTTCATATTATTTGTATCAAAAGAACATGAAGATACTTTCTTAAATTATATGTACAGGTAGTCTTCATTTAACGACAGCCTCGATTAGCAGCCATTCCCATTTGTTAAAGTGATGATAATGTAACTTTATGACCAATCATTTATGACCTTCACAGGTCAAAGGAAAGTTGAAATAAAATCATAAGCACAGTCAGTTTCACTTGGCAACCATTTCACTTAATGGCCAAATTTCCAATTCCAATTATAATCATGAATCATAGACTACCTGTTATGTATTACATTTTCTTATTTCAGATATTTATACAATATTTTTGTAAGCAACTTTTTTCTGAATTAATTGGTGGCATTCAGGCTAAATTAATCATAATTAGGTTTAACTGAAATAAGTGCGATTAGGTAGCATGCAATAATGAAATGTGAGGATGACCTTGGAAGATCATCCAGGGAAAGAAGTGCTGCTTAGGGAAGTATCAGATAAAAGGGAGAGGGGCCCACAGCTGAGTAACAGACAGAGAAGGAATCATAGAAAAGACCTGTCCTACCTAATCCAGCAGTAAAAAAAAAGCAGTGGGAAATATGTACTTTCAGACTTGGAAGATTGGTTAATGTAGTCTTACAATAAAGTAGAATTAGTTAATCTATTCATGTTTCCTGTCTGGTCTACGTGGGAAGCTGACACATGTCCTGTCCATTTTTTTGTCCTGGTCTCACAGATGTTTTTGGCCATCTCTGTTCCATTCAAAATGAGTAGTAAAAAGGAATTTTCCTAAGAATAAGACAAGCCTATCCAAGTCTGTCTCTTTTTTGGTACAAACTTAGTTATATCAAACTAACCTAACTGAATGTATTCAGAAAGATTCTGTTATAACACTTGTTAGACTAAAAATAGTACTAATGTGGGAATTTTAAATGGGTGGTGTTGTGTCTGCATCTTTTCATCTTTTGCTGAAGAAAAGATGAAATGCTGGATTCTAAAATAAGCTTAATGGCAGTTGAAGTACCTACTGTAGTGTAGTGTACTATCTGACTCATGAAGCTGATGTTTACTGCAATATTTTACTGCTTATGTTTAATAGTTCACTGCTATTTTTTTCCTTGAGATGCTCCCCCTTCCTTGGGTTGATTCCTCAAGGCCAAAAGAACTAACAATGTTTTCATTATTTTGAAAGTTATAGTTCTAAAAAGTAACAGGGTTTTACAATTTGGAGCAAGTAGTAACTGTAGGTCATGTGACATTGGGTAAAACAAACAAATATAATAACTACATTTTCTGGCCAGTAGATATATGGAGATAAAAAAGGAAATTGCAAGCTGAAATTCTGAATTTTGATATTGAAATCTGAATATTTTAGAAATATTTCTTTAAAACTCACAAAAATCTATCCCGATTCATATTAAAAACATAAGCAAGGTTCTTATTAAACAATGTCATCTTGTTGGACCTGGGATCATACATTCTCTGTGGCAGCAGCTGCCCTATGAAACAGCATCCCTCTGGAGTTTTGAATGGCCCTAACCTTGTTAGCTTTTTGTAAGGATTGAAGACCTGGCTACTCTCCCAGACATTTGGGCTGGATGCTTAGGTTAGCATTGCTGGCTAATGGTTGTTGATGAGCAGAGCAGAGGGAACAGCTTTGAAGGCAGGAGGAAGAGCTGCTACCAAGACAATAGTAAGATAAAAGACGCTGAGTCTGGGCCAAGAAAATAACTTGGGAAATTGTCTCAGATGAGCTTTTCCCTAGTTCATGCATGGATAAAGAGAGGGAGAGACAAGCACATTCAGACTTAGAAAGATATATTATACTTATTATTATACTTGCTAGAATAAAAATAGTACTAATAGAGTAAAACTTTTGGTATTTTTAATGGGTTGAGCTGTGTTTGTGACTTTTAACATATTTAACTTATTTAACTTTTTGTTAACACATTTAACTTATTGTTTTAATGGTGTGTTTCTCAGAATCACTTTTGTGAGATGGGAGGCTATATAAATTTTTTAAACAAATACATATATTTAAAATATTCCCAAAATACTGTACACTATGGATCCATACATTTTTAATCATAAGATATTTGATCACGATAGGAAAAATATGAAAATGAAGATTAATATTATCGAAAGTCCCAGCGCATTTTGAGGAAATACTCAGACCATTCCTCCCTCATTTCCCACATATTTGATTGGTACATTTTCTTGTTTTTTTACATTAGATAAGAAAACATGGGGTCTGCATGCCTGTATATGTTCACTCATGTGCATGCAATTATTTCTCATTCTCTAACTTTGGAGAGTATGTCTGAATGGACCAACAATTTTTTTCTGAGTATCTTGCGTACACTACTAATTCTGTTCCTATCTTCTTATTTTGTTTCCTTGACTCTTGGTTATCTTTATAGGCCATACAGTCACCTGAGAAAATGCTTGGAAAATGGAGCTGATAAACTGGATCTTAACTACCCCAATTCCATGGCTGAGGAGTACATCATCATCAGCCACCATAACTACTTCATCAATTGTACCCTGCAGAATCAACCTCTCCAAGACCCACCTGAAAATATTTTGCTGGCTCTCATCATAACCCCCATCTGCCTTATTCCTTTCTTGGTTGCTCTTGTTGTGTTGAAGAGCAAAGGCGGTGAGATGCAATTGTGAGTACTAATCTTTACGGTTCAAATCCCTAGTGCCGCGTAATGGGATGAGCTCCCGTTACTTGTCCCAGCTTCTGCCAGCCTAGCAATTCAAAAGCACGTAAAAAATGCAAGTAGAAAAATAGGGACCATCTTTGGTGGGAAGGTAACAGTGTTCCGTGCGCCTTTGGCGTTTAGTCATGCTGGCCACATGATTACAGAGATGTCTTCGGACAGCGCTGGCTCTTTGGCTTTGAAACGCAGATGAGCACCACCCCGTAGAGTTGGGAATGACTAGCACATATGTGCGAGGGGAGCCTTTACCTTTACTTTTTAATCTTTATGAGATGATGTGACAGGGCCTCCTTGCTTCTCTTGCACTTTATTTTTAACCAGTTCTCTGAACTGCCTAAGCAATTTACTAACGGATTGAGCGAAACGGTGAGAACTGGCTGAATTTCACCTGTGGGTAATGCCCGATAAAATAGTGTGTTTCCATGTGGGCAAAGTGTTAGGATAATTTCCCTTGTCTTTCTCCCTATTAAGAATATGGCAAGGTCTACCTATCCCAAATGTGGACTTCTTTTTGTACATAATCTGGACTAACTGGAGATGAAATGGCACCTGCCCTCACTGCCCTCTTTTCAGTTACAAGTTTCACTTACTCTACTTACTTTGATCCTAATATTTATTCAATATGCAGGAGATGTCCAAGATAACATCATGGAATTACATAAGCATTTCTCTCCTTCAGCAAGATGGAATAGAAAAAATACAGAAGACATCTACTAAGTGGATCAAGAAAATGAATTGAAAGTTGGTTTAAGTTTAGCAAAAAGAATTATGAGGGACATTCATGACAAAAGTTAATTAAATGGTGAACAGTTAGTAGAAATGACAATGTACTGTGTTTTCCCGAAAATAAGACTCTGTCTTATATTTGTTTGAATCCTGAAATAAGCACTTGACCTTATTGCCATGAACTCAAAAGCCCGATTGGGCTTATTATCAGGGGATATCTTATTTTGGGGGAAACAGGGTAGAAGAGTTCAACGTAGTCACATTTTGGCCAGTGTGTAACTATTTTTAAAATGCAATGCAATTACATTTTTCTATACTAGTAGTATAGTACTATTGAGACAAACTAGAGCTATTGACTCTTTCACTATTAACTTCCTCATTGCATCCTCTTATTTTTTTCTCTCCAACATTTTAATAACAACATTGATTTTAACAAACCCCAACAACATAATACTATCGCCTGACCATGGCACTCTAACATAAACTCTAGAAGCTATATACATTTTTCATAAAAGCAACTTCCTTTCCATTATGTGTCCTGCAAAGGAAAACGTTTAGATCAGTTCAAAAACTATGTTCAATGTTTTTGGGAGATTAAAGATGTAAGGAGCAGTAAAACTTCTACAGTTCTTCAGTGCCTCTTATCTTTCACCTTGATAACCTCTGTAATGGCTCCTTTTTGAGTAATTCTCAAGATGAAATATCCTGGCCCCCAAATGAGAGACATACAGAAATTACTGAAGAAGAACAACAGATACAACAGATCAGCAGATGGATAAACTGGCAGTTTTACTAGACATTCATTGATTTATCATAATTGTTTTCCTGAGACACATATATTTGTCTTCATTCATCTTTTTAAAGAAGTGAACATTTGATGATTCTTTTTCTGTAGCTTTTTTCTTTCAGTGTTCATAATACTATGTATGAAAAAGAAATGAAAACTGAAAGAAAATCATTAATTAAAATAGGCCCCAATGCCAGAGAATGTTTTTTTGTCATGATACAGATATCCTGTAACTGAAATTGCAGAAAAATCACTGATTTTCAGTAGTGTGATTTTTGCATGTAGTCAGGAGTTGCTAATAAGTATCCTTTCTGTGTAATTCCTTTCATAGGGAATGATTTCCCTTTTTGTGCTTCAAATGGCAATGAAGGTTATAGTATTCTGTTAAAGTTTCTTTGTGTTAAACACTGTTTTCTTAATTTTATTATGACAATGTATTCACTTTAGTCTGGTTTTCTTCTCTTTCATTTTTGTATACCATCTGAGGGACAGTGCAGTGATTTATTAATATTTCAGATAAAATAAACATAGAACATAGAAAGCAAAGCTACTGCTTGAATTTCATTTCTACTAATGTTTTATTTTCAGGCCTCCCATCGCACAACAGTGGGCAGTGTACAATGTTTAAAATCCAACAATTAAACCAATAATCTAGGTATGACACTCTAGATAAATGACAGTTTCCAATCATATTGAATTGAATTTCATCTTAATTTGTTTAATTTCAGATTATTTGTACATATATTATCTTGACTGTTCACCACCCTGAGTCCTTCGGGAGAATGGCAGTATATAAATCAAATTAAAGAAAGAAAGAAATATCAGTAAAAGGGCTTGTCCTACTGTATCTCCTGTTCTAATGCCTTGGGAGAAAGGCCAATTTTGTTAGGAATATCTAGATTTCTGGGGGAAGTGTTTTTGCACAGGACACAAATCATACCCTCTCCCTTAGGAGCATGCCCTCTCTGCTAGATCTGGTGTGTTGGGCAGAAAAAGGCAATCTAGTAAATGTGCAGCTCACAGAATAAAAATGTTACATGGGTTAGCATGAGATACCCCAAAACTGCCTGTGTAGAAATTAACATGTGCATGAAATTATGACTGCAACCAGGAACTCCTATAGTACACATTTTTAGTATATGTATCCTATAATTTCTGTATCTTGTACCAATCTAGAGGCTAAATGCCAAATTTTGTATCACTTGCAACTGCTAAATGCTTTTCAGGGAGATTCCACATAAAGCACATTGCACTTAATTCAGGGCATAACTGAGATATTGATGTTTGACTAAATAAAGTGGGTCATGGATATAGCTACCAAGATAGATTCAAATGCTGTACTTTGTAGCCAATGACTGCTGAGATCACGAGATAGTGAGAAAGTGAACCTATTTTTCCAGGGAAAGTGGAACCCCATCCAGAATAGGTTAAACCCCAATTACCAATTCTATTTTCTATAATAGCTGTTCTATTTTCATTGGATCTAATTTCAGTTAGGTCTTTCTCATTCAGCCCATTATGAAACTTAGGTATCATTCAGAAACACTAAAGTTAGATAGCTAAAAGCAGGAGAGCTTGGTAATACAAGCATACTGATGGTAATCCAGGCCAAACTCTAAATAGTCTACATAGTTTAATGTAGATGCTGAACAGTATAGGGCAGTGATGGCTAACCTTTTTGCTATTGCGTGCCAAAAGCGGGAGAAGCGTGGTGGGGTCACACACACGAGTGCCCACATCCATAATTCTATGTGCCCCCCCCCGATGCTCTCCCCACTTTTGGCACGCGATGGCACGGTGGGCCCAGTATGCTTGTTTTTTGTTCTCCCTAGGCTCCAGAGCCTTTCTAGGGGCCTGGGGAGGGCAAAAACGGCCTTCCCCACCCCCTCAGAGGCCCTCTGGAGGCCGGAAACAGTGTGTTTCCTGACTTCTGGTGGGCCCAGAAGGCCCAAAAATCATCTGGCCAGCCCATGCATGTGTGCCGGAGCTGAGCTCACGTGCCCACCGATATGGCTCCATATGCCACCTGTGGCACCCGTGCCATAGGTTCGCCATCACAGGTATAGGGTATATAAGGTGTACATAGAACCCCCAGCACTAACGTATGAACATATTGCAATAGGAACCATTGCAAAACAATCTCCTTATGTCTAGTCCTAGCAGATTAAACCAAAAATATAGGACAGAAAGTTTCCCACAGGCTAAACCTTGTTTATGTACCATTCGTATCTGTTTCAGATAGCTCAGTTTTGCTCAGTCCACAAATGCAACTGCTGTCTTACTCACCTTGATACATAATCTTTATTTAGGAATTAGTTTACTTAGGTTCCCAGACATAGCTCGGCAAGATTATTTTTTATTATTATTTAAGAGAAGAATGAAATCATATACACGCCAGAGTTTTGTCTACTGAAGTATACAGAATCAAAGCCTTCTAGAGGTTTGCGTGCTTAGGTTCTAATCTTCGCCCACCTGTCTTTCTAAGTCAGCGGTTATTTGGCCATTATCCTGATGACCTTGGAAGGCACCTGATCTGTGTAGCATAATGGGTCCTTCTAGCCTGACAACAACGGGTTCCTACTTGACCAGCTTCAATCCTTTTTATTATTCGCTATTATTAAAGAAAATGTAATTACTAAAAGTGGTATATTTGTTTTCACTCAATCCCAACATCAGTGAAATCATTAGTTTAATTGAGAGAGATGGAGAAAGAGGTGGAGAGATTACAAAATTTATTTTTCATAGGAGGAGATCCTAATGCCATAAATTTTTGATATTCAGAGGATTCACTGAATATAATTTTGAACAATATAAACAGTTAATTTTTTGCATGCTTTCATAGCTACTTACGATATAATTACATGAAAATCCCCTAACATGGCAGATAAAACTTCTTTTTGCTTTTGACTGATGTGCTTCGTATAAGCCCTGCACCAGTCAAATGAATATAATATGCAGTGTAAATTACCTTAGTAATTCCTTAATTCAGGGATATCTATCTTTGGCATAGGCTCTCATTAAGTATATTGAAAACTTGCAATAGTCTAAACTTGATTTCATTGAGGGCCGCATCAGGGTTGTATTTCACTTCGGGGGCCAGGGTGAATGTGGCCAAGGTGGACGTGGCCAACTTGACATCACTCATGTTGGGGGCACCTGTGGAGGCCCGAG
>JANHZT010006503.1:42973-55465 GCA_032468215.1 Stegonotus admiraltiensis
TTTTAAATGTTTTTTATTAGGATTTTAAATGTATTGTGAGCCGCCCTGAGTCTTTGGAGAGGGGCAGCATATAAATTGAATTAAATTGAAAATTGAAACTGAAATATGATTGCTTCATCTATAAATCATACAGTTTTTTGTAAAAAGAAGTCAAGTAACATTTCTTCCAAAGTTTAAAATATTTTTAACCAAAGTGCAATTTGATGCCAACTTTTTTATTAGCTGTTTATTAACATGAATTTACTGTAAACGTTTGGCAGTTGAATCTTACTTCATCACAATAGCTATTTTAGCTTTTTTCCAAAAAAGAAAAATGTCTTGAAAACTGAGCTCTTTCCCCAGCCACATTCCTGGCCTAGGGAATGTGTGGAAGGCTCTTTTTAAGAATATGTGGGTTAGGATTTTACTATTCCTCTGTGATGTCTATTATCTTTGGATAGTTATCAAACATTTATGTGTTTTATGACTATACACTGCCCAGATTTCTTTTGACAATGGAAAGCCACAGACATTTCATAAACAAAAATGACAATTCCCAAATTACATTGATTAGTGGGGGTCTCTTTCTTCTAGAGCTATGCTACAATGGTGGAACGTTTGATGGGAGCAAATGCATCTGTGATGAAGATTTATACTATGGGCCCCAATGTGAGTTCCTTGTTCAAGATACCCTCAATGGCACTGTTACAAGTATAACAACAAGTGCTCTCTCAGGAGAAATACGCACCTCTGCAACACACCCCGCTGGTACCAGAGCCACCCCACACCCCACCATCCCTATCAGCACTACAAGCACCGCGTTCACAACTACCACAAGTCGTGAGTATCAGTTTTCATTTGATCCATATGCTTGTCTCATTCCTATTTTAAACTTTTCAAAATTCATGACAATTTTTTCTTCTGTTCCTGTGATTACATTATGGTGACCTTTGGTCTGAAGCATACCTTGGATTTTCTAATTTTTTAAAATCTTTTTTTTAGAAATGGTACAGTTTAGGGCAGATTGAGTATGAATGGGATTAAGCACTATTCATCGCATTTCTATGCAAAATACTGCCTTGTAAATGTGCCTGTGACTGTAGCCTAATCATATGAAGTGATTCTCCCTCCATATTGTGGGGATGATACTTGTGGCTTTCCCTGCATAGTGATTGCTCCCTCATCTCTTACTCCTGGCAATCCTGGCTGGGGTAGCTGAGAATGATATTTCAGCAGTAGCTGAAAGGCCACAGAAAGCTCCCATCTGTTCTGGGAGATTGGGAAGATGGATACCTCCTTTGGGACATGGTTGCCTTGTGCTAGGACTCTGGAATAACACGAGAGCATTAAGCATTCATGATCTTTAGCTTGTACCGATTACTCCATGATCACAGATGAATTGTTTTCATGTTATGACAAATTTTGGTTATTTGGTGTTTACTTGAATCATTTCTTTGAAATATGAATGTGATAAAGAGAGATTGAAGTACTGATTTGGAGTGTCAATAGTCTTCAAACATTTAAAAAGCAACAGAGAAAGATTTTCTAATGGAAAAGGCAAGATACAAGACTTATCTTTTCATTCTTTAAAAAAACAACACACAATTGAACTGACCACATTTTCCACTTCATTGCTTGAAAAACTAACCTGTTTCCCCACCATTCCTTTTAGCTAATATCAGTGTAGAGATTGAAAAATTTGAAAAGCAGTTACAACTGATATTGTGTGAATATATGTGAGCTCATTTATCTGTTAGATTGTTTATTTTTGTATATGTAATAAAGAGTAATGCTTCTGCTTAAATTGCCTTTTTATAAGAATAGATTATAATTTGCAAATCTATATAAGGGAACTGTTCCAGTGGTGGGTTGCTACCGGTTCGCCCTGGAATTGGCTGAACCGGTAGCAGCGGCGGGAGCTTCTCCCCACCCGCCTGGATGCTTCTGCGCATGCTCAGAAGCATTGTGCGCATGCACATGCACCCATGAGTAAACCGGTAGCGACGGGATTTGAAACCCACTCCTGAGCTGTTCCACTCTGTTCCAGAGATATGCCAAAACGGCGGAATATTTGATGGGATCATTTGCCGCTGTAATGAGGATTTATTCTATGGACCCAAGTGTGAGTTCCTCCTGGATGAAATTCTAGTCACTGAATGTAAGTATAGTCATGGAGAGCTTGATTATTTTTTCCTGATGACAGCCTAACACAACTTTCTCAAATTGCTTGCTTCCAGATATGTTGGATTACCATACTAGAATAAGAGATTGCATATGGAACAACTAAGTTTGGAAAAAGAAGCTTAAAAGAAGAGGCTTAAAAGAAGCTCCATTATAGTGCATGTAAACCAGGAACATGTAGGGAAATAGATAGCTCTCTGTTCCAGGTTCCACCTATCTGGGAAGGATAGTTTACAGTGGTTTGCCCGCCCCAAGCTAAAACAATTAATTTGGAGCTAATGTTTTCCCTGCACATGGCCAAAGAGGCCTCATGAATAGTTGAGAAGATATGCCTGTTCTGTGCTAAATAAGGGTGGTTTTTTTAATCTAAGAAAAATCATGGAGGTGCAATTTGGAGATTGCCTCAAAAATACCTGATTAGTCATTTACTGCTTTTTTTTATCATGAAATAAAAAGTTTTCAGACCAGATGAGGATCTTTGGATGTAGGCATTTGAAACCATGTTGGAGAATGGGAACACATTTACCTTTTGCCTGTCACATTTTAGAATTCCTTTGCACTTCAGGGAAATAACTTGTTGAGGTTCATCTCTTTCCCTCTCTTTTAGTATCTGTGACCATTACTGTTGAAGCTCAGGTGAGGGTTACTAACAGAGAGTTCAAGAAATCTCTGGAAGACTTAAACTCTAGCTATTCTCGGGAAATTCACACTCAGTTTAAAAAGCAGGTAAGATTTACTGGATCGAGGAAATAGCCTACATCTGATCAATGTCACCATTTCAGTGTAATGTATCTTACCCTCTTCTTTAACCAAGACCAGCTCTCCTAATTCATATCAAGAATGTATCTTCTTCCCAATCAAAAACTCACTTCTTGCACAGCTGGAGAATTAGACAAGACATAGCACAGACCACATGCTCAATGCTTTAGGAGGCTTGCTTCTGATTCAAGTCTCTTTTCTGGCATAGGTTTCTTTGTTTATAAAAACTTTATTTTACTTTTTCTACCTTGTAGATGAAAGGTGTTTATGGTGGTGTCCCTGGTTACCATGATGTGGAGATCTTACGAATGAGGTGGGTATCTAAAAAGAGACTAATTTATTTTTTGGCATGAGCCATCAAGTGAACTTGAATATGGGTAGAACTTTTCTCCCATTGTGGATCCTCTTTTTTGGTTTAAGCAACTCTTTTTCAGATTTCTTTTTTTAACAATGTAGATAGTTCAGGGCCTGAGCCAGGAAGGAACCAAGCATGGCTAGAGAATTTGAAGATTGGGCATTTTGCATGTCTTATATATACTTTCAGTTACCATGTGTTCCAGAAAACATCTGAGGAGGATGAAATAGCTGTTCAAGAGAAGCACCAACAATGATGATCTTGCAAGTTAAAGCAGTTGGACTAAAGTAAGGGCTGAAATCCCACTCAGTCAGGAAGCTTCCAGAGGAACGCACAAAGTTCCAGTCTGAAACTTTTATTCTAAGCTCTTTCTTAAGATAGTTGTGTGGATTAAATGGAAAGGACTAGAAGCACTAGTTCATTTTGAATTTGATGGAGGAAAGAGGTGGGGGTATTAGTGTCTTTATCATACCTTCATGGAGGGATAAAAAATATAGTTCAGCACCCGAGGAATTGTTTTTCCTTCATTTTTTCTTTAGGAATGGAAGTATTATTGTGGAACATAAAATCATCTCGCAAGTACTAATAAGGAATAATGAGGAAATTATTCAGCATATAATGGAAATTATTACAGAGGCAGTGATACACGCCTTGAAAAACATACATACCGAAGGAGAGTGTATTGACCCTCCAGGTATGGTATGGCTGGGTAAACTCTTCCACTTGGATATGGTTTTTCCTGGGTGAGAAATAAGCAAGATTCCTGGCTCTTTCTTCTTTTAAACAAGAGTGGTTTTAGGATGGGCCACCTTTTTTTCAGCAGGCACAAACCTCCTTTCGGATGGCTTGCACATTTCAATATAGCCACTAGATGGCAGCAAATACATTCTTTTTTTTCTATTTGCCCCAAATCAGAGGAGGATTTTCCACCCCCAAAAAACTGGTGTTGTGTATGTGGGCTAGGAAACGGATTGGTTTGCTCGGTTTCTCAGGGCAAAGTGGCAGAGGGTGTAGGGCTCAAATGAAGCTTTGGTCTATTCCTTATATTTTTGTGCTTATAATTATTTCCCTTTTCTTCTGGGGGAAAGGGGTTATGAATACGGGAGGTTTTGCTTAGAAGAGGAGGGGAGATCTTGGGGGTGCTCAGCCTCAGATCCCTTCTACTGGGCAGAGAAGAGATTTATAGAACTTGGCTCATCAGGAATGAAAACTGCAGTGCAGAATAAAACAAAGTTTGGATCAAAGATAACAATCGTGTTTCCACTATCCTGGCTTGAAGAAGTAATGTTAATGGTTTCCTTGCACTTTAGTAGGTTGTTTAAAAAGACCTATTTAATTTTTTTGGGTGGAGAAGAATTTTGGATCAAATAAACCAAGGTATATAATCACCCCAGATAACTAATGAATACAATTATACTTTTTTTTTTCCAGGACCAGAACTCTGCTTTGTTCCTTTACCTGCCCAGATTTCTTTTGACAATGGAAAGCCACAGACATTTCATAAACAAAAATGACAATTCCCAAATTACATTGATTAGTGGGGGTCTCTTTCTTCTAGAGCTATGCTACAATGGTGGAACGTTTGATGGGAGCAAATGCATCTGTGATGAAGATTTATACTATGGGCCCCAATGTGAGTTCCTTGTTCAAGATACCCTCAATGGCACTGTTACAAGTATAACAACAAGTGCTCTCTCAGGAGAAATACGCACCTCTGCAACACACCCCGCTGGTACCAGAGCCACCCCACACCCCACCATCCCTATCAGCACTACAAGCACCGCGTTCACAACTACCACAAGTCGTGAGTATCAGTTTTCATTTGATCCATATGCTTGTCTCATTCCTATTTTAAACTTTTCAAAATTCATGACAATTTTTTCTTCTGTTCCTGTGATTACATTATGGTGACCTTTGGTCTGAAGCATACCTTGGATTTTCTAATTTTTTAAAATCTTTTTTTTAGAAATGGTACAGTTTAGGGCAGATTGAGTATGAATGGGATTAAGCACTATTCATCGCATTTCTATGCAAAATACTGCCTTGTAAATGTGCCTGTGACTGTAGCCTAATCATATGAAGTGATTCTCCCTCCATATTGTGGGGATGATACTTGTGGCTTTCCCTGCATAGTGATTGCTCCCTCATCTCTTACTCCTGGCAATCCTGGCTGGGGTAGCTGAGAATGATATTTCAGCAGTAGCTGAAAGGCCACAGAAAGCTCCCATCTGTTCTGGGAGATTGGGAAGATGGATACCTCCTTTGGGACATGGTTGCCTTGTGCTAGGACTCTGGAATAACACGAGAGCATTAAGCATTCATGATCTTTAGCTTGTACCGATTACTCCATGATCACAGATGAATTGTTTTCATGTTATGACAAATTTTGGTTATTTGGTGTTTACTTGAATCATTTCTTTGAAATATGAATGTGATAAAGAGAGATTGAAGTACTGATTTGGAGTGTCAATAGTCTTCAAACATTTAAAAAGCAACAGAGAAAGATTTTCTAATGGAAAAGGCAAGATACAAGACTTATCTTTTCATTCTTTAAAAAAACAACACACAATTGAACTGACCACATTTTCCACTTCATTGCTTGAAAAACTAACCTGTTTCCCCACCATTCCTTTTAGCTAATATCAGTGTAGAGATTGAAAAATTTGAAAAGCAGTTACAACTGATATTGTGTGAATATATGTGAGCTCATTTATCTGTTAGATTGTTTATTTTTGTATATGTAATAAAGAGTAATGCTTCTGCTTAAATTGCCTTTTTATAAGAATAGATTATAATTTGCAAATCTATATAAGGGAACTGTTCCAGTGGTGGGTTGCTACCGGTTCGCCCTGGAATTGGCTGAACCGGTAGCAGCGGCGGGAGCTTCTCCCCACCCGCCTGGATGCTTCTGCGCATGCTCAGAAGCATTGTGCGCATGCACATGCACCCATGAGTAAACCGGTAGCGACGGGATTTGAAACCCACTCCTGAGCTGTTCCACTCTGTTCCAGAGATATGCCAAAACGGCGGAATATTTGATGGGATCATTTGCCGCTGTAATGAGGATTTATTCTATGGACCCAAGTGTGAGTTCCTCCTGGATGAAATTCTAGTCACTGAATGTAAGTATAGTCATGGAGAGCTTGATTATTTTTTCCTGATGACAGCCTAACACAACTTTCTCAAATTGCTTGCTTCCAGATATGTTGGATTACCATACTAGAATAAGAGATTGCATATGGAACAACTAAGTTTGGAAAAAGAAGCTTAAAAGAAGAGGCTTAAAAGAAGCTCCATTATAGTGCATGTAAACCAGGAACATGTAGGGAAATAGATAGCTCTCTGTTCCAGGTTCCACCTATCTGGGAAGGATAGTTTACAGTGGTTTGCCCGCCCCAAGCTAAAACAATTAATTTGGAGCTAATGTTTTCCCTGCACATGGCCAAAGAGGCCTCATGAATAGTTGAGAAGATATGCCTGTTCTGTGCTAAATAAGGGTGGTTTTTTTAATCTAAGAAAAATCATGGAGGTGCAATTTGGAGATTGCCTCAAAAATACCTGATTAGTCATTTACTGCTTTTTTTTATCATGAAATAAAAAGTTTTCAGACCAGATGAGGATCTTTGGATGTAGGCATTTGAAACCATGTTGGAGAATGGGAACACATTTACCTTTTGCCTGTCACATTTTAGAATTCCTTTGCACTTCAGGGAAATAACTTGTTGAGGTTCATCTCTTTCCCTCTCTTTTAGTATCTGTGACCATTACTGTTGAAGCTCAGGTGAGGGTTACTAACAGAGAGTTCAAGAAATCTCTGGAAGACTTAAACTCTAGCTATTCTCGGGAAATTCACACTCAGTTTAAAAAGCAGGTAAGATTTACTGGATCGAGGAAATAGCCTACATCTGATCAATGTCACCATTTCAGTGTAATGTATCTTACCCTCTTCTTTAACCAAGACCAGCTCTCCTAATTCATATCAAGAATGTATCTTCTTCCCAATCAAAAACTCACTTCTTGCACAGCTGGAGAATTAGACAAGACATAGCACAGACCACATGCTCAATGCTTTAGGAGGCTTGCTTCTGATTCAAGTCTCTTTTCTGGCATAGGTTTCTTTGTTTATAAAAACTTTATTTTACTTTTTCTACCTTGTAGATGAAAGGTGTTTATGGTGGTGTCCCTGGTTACCATGATGTGGAGATCTTACGAATGAGGTGGGTATCTAAAAAGAGACTAATTTATTTTTTGGCATGAGCCATCAAGTGAACTTGAATATGGGTAGAACTTTTCTCCCATTGTGGATCCTCTTTTTTGGTTTAAGCAACTCTTTTTCAGATTTCTTTTTTTAACAATGTAGATAGTTCAGGGCCTGAGCCAGGAAGGAACCAAGCATGGCTAGAGAATTTGAAGATTGGGCATTTTGCATGTCTTATATATACTTTCAGTTACCATGTGTTCCAGAAAACATCTGAGGAGGATGAAATAGCTGTTCAAGAGAAGCACCAACAATGATGATCTTGCAAGTTAAAGCAGTTGGACTAAAGTAAGGGCTGAAATCCCACTCAGTCAGGAAGCTTCCAGAGGAACGCACAAAGTTCCAGTCTGAAACTTTTATTCTAAGCTCTTTCTTAAGATAGTTGTGTGGATTAAATGGAAAGGACTAGAAGCACTAGTTCATTTTGAATTTGATGGAGGAAAGAGGTGGGGGTATTAGTGTCTTTATCATACCTTCATGGAGGGATAAAAAATATAGTTCAGCACCCGAGGAATTGTTTTTCCTTCATTTTTTCTTTAGGAATGGAAGTATTATTGTGGAACATAAAATCATCTCGCAAGTACTAATAAGGAATAATGAGGAAATTATTCAGCATATAATGGAAATTATTACAGAGGCAGTGATACACGCCTTGAAAAACATACATACCGAAGGAGAGTGTATTGACCCTCCAGGTATGGTATGGCTGGGTAAACTCTTCCACTTGGATATGGTTTTTCCTGGGTGAGAAATAAGCAAGATTCCTGGCTCTTTCTTCTTTTAAACAAGAGTGGTTTTAGGATGGGCCACCTTTTTTTCAGCAGGCACAAACCTCCTTTCGGATGGCTTGCACATTTCAATATAGCCACTAGATGGCAGCAAATACATTCTTTTTTTTCTATTTGCCCCAAATCAGAGGAGGATTTTCCACCCCCAAAAAACTGGTGTTGTGTATGTGGGCTAGGAAACGGATTGGTTTGCTCGGTTTCTCAGGGCAAAGTGGCAGAGGGTGTAGGGCTCAAATGAAGCTTTGGTCTATTCCTTATATTTTTGTGCTTATAATTATTTCCCTTTTCTTCTGGGGGAAAGGGGTTATGAATACGGGAGGTTTTGCTTAGAAGAGGAGGGGAGATCTTGGGGGGCTCAGCCTCAGATCCCCTCTACTGGGCAGGGAAGAGATTTATAGAACTTGGTTCATCAAGAATGAAAACTGCAGTGCAGAATAAAACAAAGTTTGGACCAAAGATAATAATTGTGTTTCCACTATCCTGGCTTGAAGAAGTAAAGTTAATTGTTTCCCTGCACTTTAGTAGGTTGTTTAAAATGACCTATTTAATTTTTTTGGGTGGAGAAGAATTTTGGATGAAATAAACCAAGGTATATAATCACCCCAGATAACTAATTAATACAATTATACTTTTTTTCTCCAGGACCAGAACTGTGCTTTGTTTCTTTACCTAACTCCATTGTTATTCCAAGTTTTTCACTAAGCGGTAAGTTTTAGTAAACAGATGGGTAGACGTGTCAAGATTAACAGGACTATGTTTTAAATTTTTAAACGACTTAATCGTTCAATCCACATTTTAAATGTGTAACTGCTAACACTGCCATGGATATTTGAACTGTTTGTTTTCATGCATAAATGAAAGTCCATGGAATATTTGATGATATATAGATCCAATCCATCTATCAATCAATCAGGGGTGGGTTCTACTTACCTTTACTACTGGTTCGCAACGGGATCATACACGCGCACTTGCTTCACTTGCACGCGCGCCTTGCTTCTGCGCATGGGCCCTGCTTCTGCTCATGTGCAGATCTCTGATGACAACATCTGGGGGGGCGGAGCCTCCCGCCAATTTTACTACCGGTTCTTGTGAACTGGTCTGAACTGGGGCCAACCCACCACTGCTATCAATCCAGGCAATCTATTTCATCTAACTGTTTTATGTCAGCTTGTAGTGTTAATCCCATGACACAGTCATGGGGAACCTCTAGCAAGCTAAGGGGATCCCCCAGAGCAAATCCATGGAGAATGAATGAATGAATGAATGAATCAATCAATCAATCAATCAATCAATGAAGTCTTCCCCAACTACCATATGCCCACTTGTAGCATTAGCAGTAAGGCAAAGACAAGGTGAAGATGGAAAAGAAGCTGTGCAAGTAATGCTAAAAGATGTTGTCATTTATGCTCTTCTCTAGCTAGGAACTAGACAACTATGCTAAAGTTCCAATTCTTGAGCCAGCAGAAAAACATATAAGCATAAATTGCTAGTCCTGACACTGACAGAGTAGTGAGGCCTGACTATTATACTGTCATTTTTGTTAAATGTAAGACAGCTTGAGGAAAGAGATTGATTCCTTGGCTTCATTTCACCTCCCATTAAGTTTTATCTAGGATGCTACAGCCACACTTCTAAAAAATCCATTTACAGTATCTACTTTGAAAACTGACAGTGAGCATCCTGAAGGTAGATTACTTTCAGTAAACCAGTGATTTGTCTCTCTTGCAAAATAATATGGAGATGGTTCTCAGCCTCATATCCTGGGGTGGGGGGGACATCACAGTGGCCACCTGTTGATAGAGTACCCTGTTTTCCCAAAAATAAAACCTCCCTGGATAATAAGCCAAATCGGGCTTTTGAGTGTATACACTAAAATACACCCGAGAATAAGCCCTCCTCGAAAATATTTAACTACATGTGCAGCTGGTCCCCGCCATTTCCTCTAGTTAGGGTTAGGGAGGCAGAGCTGGAAATCAGGTAAGACAGCAAGAGGAGCCCCGTCCTGCTCCATGCGCCCCAAAGTAATAAGACATCCCTGAAAATAAGGCCAAGCACTTATTTCAGGGTTCAAAAAATATAAGACAGGATCTTATTTTCGGGGAAACACGGGTATGTCAGAAGCTACCTATAGAAAAATCGTGCCAAAGGAAGAGGAAAAACACTATTTTAAAACTGGAACAACTAAGGACAAGTTTAACAAGGCTGACAATAGGTTAGGAATGAAGAAAAAGCAGTAACTATTAAGTATTTCTTAAGAATTAGGGGGGGAAATCCAATAATGTTGAGGATGTACTTGAATAATGATGCTAAACAGAGTGGAAAATTCAAGGTTGAAGAATAAGAATGAAGAAAATATAAAGGGAACTTAGTTCTTTTGCTAAAACTCAATTTGGCCCTAAGTAAATATTGTACTATAAATGGCACAGTAACTGAAGGGAAAAAGCTAAAGATGTACTGTAAGGACAGATTTATATGGTGGTTAGGAGGACATGAGGAAGAACTCAAGAAAGATAGAAAAAGATGAGTTTTCAGTCCCTCCATCTGTTTTGTATTAAAACTTTAATTCTTCCTTGCAGCGTTGGGCCATCTATAAATTCTTCTAAATTTGTTTGTTTCAGTTCTTACAACTGAAGCTTGAACTGAAGTTTCACCTTGATTATCTCTCTTTGAGGTTGTAGTTCTATCATAATTGTGCAGATATCTTTTATTTTCTGCCAAAGAAGGATATTTTTCAAGACTGCTACAAAACTAGTACAAGGGGCAGGGTGAGGGAGTAGGATTCTCTTGCTACGTTTGAGCAAATTTGCTGCCTCAGATCACAGTTGGTTGCAGTATAGTTTGTTCATTTGATCTACATGTATTGCCCATATTTCATTATATATTTAGCACCTCTTTTTTTCCAGACACCTGTAAAAATATTAGTGGCGTAAAGTATGCAGACTACTACTATCCCCACATAATGAACAGTACTGTGCGCTGTGTCTCAAGATGTTTCAGTGGCACTCCACATTCCATAAACTGCTTCAATGGTGTTTGCCGTCTCTCTGAAATTGGCCCCCACTGCATGTAAGTAGACAGAAGGAGGAGTATCAAAGGAATCCTTTAGAGTCAAGTTCATTAGGATGTAAATCTTAAATCTTGAACAGTTATTAGATCTAACAGAGATATTCTCCCATCTCACTATATTTTTCGGCCTGCAGAATCCCACATTTTCCTATAATCTACATACAAAGCTGTTATTAATATAGTTGTTATCAAAATGTTTATTTATTTATTAAATTTGTATGATGTCCGACTCCCTGTAACTCTGGGCAGTTTACAAGTAAATAGAAGAAAAACAAGAAGAAATACAATAAGAGAACAGGGCGTCTTTTGAGGCAGGAGGTGTATTACTCCCTCTATCAAAATATCTCACGTCACAGCATGGACCCAACAGGTCACCTCCTTGGCCATTTTTATAACTCAAATCCAGTAAACATGTGACCAAAGTAACAACGCAAAAGGTCTGTCTACTTCATCATGAGTCAGGGTCTCAAATGCATCCAGATTGTACCATCAGATCATACCTCAGACACCTTGGTCTGCCCTGCACAGTCAAAATCCTAACTGAGAACAAATGACCCTGAACACGACCATTGCACAATTATCAGTGGATGCAATGTGGGTGGGAAAATATTGACATTTGGCCACCCTTATCACCAATAGGTAATCCCTAATATAGTAATCTGATCAGATAATGTAGTCAGCCTGAGTCGTCTGTGAGTGGTCCAGATATTTCTACTAATGTTTCATCTCCCGGTGCTTCTAGGTAAACCTAGGTGAATTCTTGGATTAGTGCACAGGGAGAGGTTGCATAGGGCAATATGGTCCAACATTCTGGCTATCTAACTTATTCCAGGCAGTGTCTCAGTCAAATTACTCACCAGATCTTCAGGAAAAACCCTAAGCTATTTCTGGTATCCCAATGGGTTGATCAATCGATATATTAAATTGGTAAAATTCTATGACAAGTGAAGAAAATAAGAAAAGCAGGTAAAATGATTTACCATATTTTTTGGAGTATAAGACGCACCTTTTTCCCCCCTAAAAGGGGGGTGAAAATTTAGGTGTGTCTTATACACCAAATATAGCCCCGCCCACCCACTGGCCCCTACCCTTTGGCCTCTGCCGCA
>JANHZT010006504.1:0-13448 GCA_032468215.1 Stegonotus admiraltiensis
ATATGATCTAGACCAGGGGTCTCCAACCTTGGCAACTTTAAGACTTGTAGACTTCAACTCCCAGAGTTCCTCAGCTAGCAAAGCTGGGAGTTGAAGTCCACAAGTCTTAAAGTTGCCAAGATTGGAGACTCCCGCTCTAGAGAGAAAGCATGGGGTATAATGAACTGATTCCCCAAATATGTAATTTTATCTGGCAGTGGGCAACTCACGCAGTCTGAAAATCATACTTGTGATTTGGAAGTTGACAGTCCATTGATGTAAGTTAGTGGAGCTGATGGAATGTTAAAATGAACAACCCAAAGAATTCTCAAAGTGTTACAACAAGTGAAAGCACACAAGATACCTGAAAGACAGTAAACAAATGTTATGCACCAAAATGTGGCATCCATCTATGCTATCATATGTTAGTGTGATCCAGATATGTAACTGCCAAAAGTATCCATTGTTTGATGGTTTCATAGGGCTGTGGGTGCTGATCTTGTTCTATGCTAAGAAATGCAACATTTGGAAAGGTTGCTTTTCTCAATTGATTAAGGTTGTAAATGGCAGAATATACAATGATTATAAAGCAAGATTTCCTGGATTTCTGAAGAGATATTACAAGTATTAAGAAGGCTCTTAGATATCTCCCTATCAATCAGATTTCTTAGCAGGAGGGAACCTAGAGAAGGGCCTTCTCTTCTGATCACAGAGGACAATAGAAAAATATAAACAATCCTCAAGTTATTACAGCAGTTGGGACCAGGATTGCTGTTGCTAAGCAATGCAATTATAAAGTGTGGTGTCATTTGACTGCATCATGTAACAATAGCAATTCAGCTGTCCCAATGGCTGTCATAACCCTAAGATTCAAAGCAGCAGTGAGAATCCCAGATAAGAAGCACAAGGAAACCACAGTGTCCAGCTTTGGGTTTCAGCCACATGTGCACAAACATTTTCTCAGGAGATTATAGTTTTACTTCCAGGCAGCAGAGTTAACAATGAAGCAAGAAATGCCAACAAAGCAAAAGCTTACCAAGAGAATTTTATTCTGAAACAGAAACATGCAGAAGTGTAATCCACTGATGGCTAAAGTTTCAAAGACCTGGGTCAAGGTTGTCAGCCAGTCAGAGGTTCAAAAATAGAATTCACACATGGGAGTCACACAAGAACTAAAGGTTAGTCTCTTCCCAGCAAAGAGAGCAGAGTCAGGGCTGTCACTAATAAGAATTTTTACTTCTCTGCTTGGTGAGGAACAACAGATCTTCCGTATGCTACTCTCCTCTCTACTCATTAGGTACATGAGCTGGGAGGCCCTACATCATCCTTCTCTAACTTTTCCAGCTGCTTAGGTTTTGCTTGTGTTTTATCAGTCTCATGTGATTCCCGAGTTTATCTTTCTGGGGATGATATTCCATAAATTCAGCTGGAGCTTCTTCTTTAGCATCTGATTCATACTTAAAATCTGAGACCTGAGGATGGGCCAGGATTCCCAGGGAGGTTGGAGAGCCTGGTGCAGGCTGTGTGCAAGCTGGGGGAGAGGGCTATTGCGGATATAAGCAGGACCACATAGGAAGACAGCCTCCTCCTCCTCCTCCTCCTCCTCCTCCTCCTCCTGGAAAGATGGCTTGGCAGGATGCCCAGAAAGGCAGGGAGGGAGTAGGGACTTACCAGAGCTACTTATGACTTCCCTGATAGCTTCCCCCCTGTGCTTGTGGGGGCTGGCAGGGATGATCATATGACCATGGAGGCACTATAATGACCAGAACTTTAAGGATATTTACAAGTACCCTTCATTCAATAGCAGTGCAACTTTGAATAGTCAATGAACAAATAATCATCCCACAAGTCCTTTTTCAAGAGGCAGCTGGATTTTCTTTGTTTTTTTCTTGAAGATATTTTGCTTCTCAACCAAGTTCTGACCGAAGAAGCTTCTTGGATGAAAAGCAAAACATCTTCAAGGAAAAACAAAGAGTCCAGTTGCTTCTTGAAAGAGCACCTAGTCCTAGGGGAAACCCATGATCTGGAGACTGAGAATCTCCATAGACATTCAACAAATGGTCTTTAAGCAAGGACTACCTATATGTTGAAAGTGTCACTCCTGCAGGGATAAATGTTAGGATTTTTCTGAACATCAAACCCAGTTGCTGAAAACTGATTCAGGGATGAAGCTAGGTGTTTATGCTCCCTATAGCAATGCGATATCTGCAAAATTCTGCACCAGTGGCTGCTTCCAAACTATATTCAAGGCCAGTGTGATAGAAGATTACACTGCAACCATTCAAAAGGATAATATTTATTGTACTTGTGGGGCAGATTTAATGCTCACAGGCCTTGTACATTTTTGACATTCATCTTGTATTGCATATAAAAGTGCCCAACAATGAAAGCTCTTTCTGGGAGTGAAAATATATTTCCGTTTTATATTTCTATGGAACAGAGATAGGGACACCACCATCAATGCTTCTGTAAACATTTGAGTGAGGTAGGCTTTGAATATTTTAGTCTGGTTGCTGAATATGCAAAGTCATGTTATATATTTAGCGTATTAACTTGTATGCAGGATTCACTCAAGATACTATTTAAAAACCAGAACCAATATTCATTTCTATAACTGAATTGAAAAAAAACCTATTGATCCCCATCTTTTGTTGTTCTTCATAGTTCATTTAAGTACACATCTTAGAAGGTTTTCTAAAGTAAACATCTGAATAAGTTCTTTTCATAAAATGAAGCATTTTCAGTAGGATGAAACTAGCAGTTTCACCTTAGTTTAGGAAAGACCTTTATTTTTGAAATAAAGGTTTTTCCTTTATAATAAAGGCTGTATGGTCACTATATCTTACACAGCCTCTTCTATCTTAATTCATCTCTCTGGGATTTCTTATACTTTATTTTTTTCTTCTCTGTTGCAGCTTTCTAATGGCACACATGTATTTTTCCTAATTGTACTTTTGTTGGCTGAGCCTCTATGCTTCTTTTTCCCTGGACCCTCTGAAGGAAAAATGTCTTCTTTCCTTTTGTTGATGCACCTCTCAGTTTACTGGTGGTTGCAGAGCTCCAAAAATATGTGTCACCTCACCTTGCCTCCACCATACCTTTGTCAAGGTTGCTGCTTTATTGGCAACTCTGCCATGCTGACACTGGAAAAAGACTCAAATGAGAGGAAAAGAAGGTAGCACAGGTGCCTATAATTTTCTTATGCAGCCTGTTCTAGGTCTCTTCCTTTAAACATTGCCATTTGTGAGTCCGCAGAAGTGTGTCTTGTCTGTTGCAGTCCTTACCCTATGAAACTTTCTCTCTTTTTAGATCTGACCAGCCCCAACTCTTCTAACCTTCCCAAAACTACTTACAACCAGGTTGTCTATGGACATTCCCATATTGTCCCAAAGGTGCTTTTTAAAAAGACAGCCTGGACTTTGTTTTTATCTTGCAGACATTTCACTTGCCATCCAAGAAGCTTCTTCAGTTCAGTTCTAAAACCTGGTTCCTTGTTCAGGCATTGGGATGGGGTGAGGTCAGAGTGGAACGAGAATGAGGATGCATAAAGGATGCATCTGGCTATGGCACCAGGTTTTTCTATTTTTAGTTGCATGGCTATTGATTTTAGACTGTTTTAGACTGTTTATTGGTTGCAGAGTTTTTTTAATGTTAAATAAACAACTCCAGTAGAACACAGTACATGTAGCTTAAAATTGAACTGTAGTGTCCTTGGTGCTCCTTGAGCTTGCTTATCTGATAGTGAATATTTCATTATCCAACTTGGTAACATCAGCCAATTTCCAGTCAACCCTAGGAAGATGGATTAGTTTTGGGTTTTCAACTTTCTCCTGACAGGAATATCCTAGGGCACCGTGGATATACCTTTCTATATCTATATCTACATCTCTCTCTCTCTCTCTCTCTCTCTCTCTCTCATCTATCGAATATATATAATTTCAGAAAATCTACATCATTAAAGAAATAACTTGATATCATTTCTCTTAAAAGCAACAATCCATGAATAAAATGAAAGGAGATAAATTTAGCAAAGTTGACTGAATATTGATATGGTTGTTAGCATTATTTTAATCCAAAAAAGGGATAATCATGACATTTCCATTGGTTTCTAATCATTTGATTAAGAAACATGGTTTGAGAAGAAATGTATAATAACTGAACAGCAAAGCTTTGCATTACAGTCAACCTTCAATTAAGGAATTAATTGCCCAAGGAAGCATGAAAGGTTATAAATTGACATTTATTTATGCAAAAATTTGTGATCTTTATGTTATGAACTGGCATGGTAGCTACTGTAAATAAAATGCCATAGTCCATATTTTCTGTAAGATTAGTGTAACATTTTAAAAAAGGGGGTTGACTGTATCTAATGTATCCATGATTTTATGCATCATATCAGTGGCTATGCTCTGTGAAGGAGGGGATGTCAGTAACATTTCAGCTTCAAGTGTTGGCTTCAGATCCAGTTGTTTTTATGGATCTTCTAGAATCTGGGATATAATGTGTAGTTCAGGTTATCTCAAATTTCTCACTATGTGAAATGTTGGATAACTAGCTGTTTCTCAATTAGAGTGGATATAGATCAAGCCATACTTCCCTCATAAGTCCTGTGTATCTTCTCATTAAGTCCATGTTTCCTCAATTCCAGGTTATCTTTTCTCGTGTGTGTGTGTGTGTGTGTGTGTGTGTGTGTGTGTGTGTGTGTTTTGATTGACTTGAAAATCCTCCCTCCTTTTCCGACAGATTTTTACCATCTAATTTCCATAAATAATTTACCCTTCCTTGTGAAAATGTTTCCTTTATTTTTCTGATTGCTGTTGCTAGCTCTTATTTTCTTTTATATTGATTTCCCTATAGTGATGTCATTATGCAAAGAAATGTTTAGTTTTGTTAATTCACATAATTTAATTCATTTATATAGAGAGATATATTCAGTCAATGAAGGAAGCCTACTGAAAACATCATCATTTGATATCATCCTATTCCTTACAATCTCCAAATGGTAGAACTCAGGGGAAAAAAATGATAAAAAACACACTGTTTAGAAAAGGATAAATTTATGGTATAGATTTCTCTTTCACAAAAGAGGCAGCTTACAAAATAACATTTTTTAAAAGTAACTTTTTAAAATGGTTTCGGGGAAGTAATATTTAATGGTAACAATGTCACAAGAATAAAGAATTATACAATCTGGGTTTTTAGCTAAAACTGGTAATATCAACCCATAAATTGAACTAGATATGTTCATAGTGACCTTTGGCTGAAAGTAAAAGTCATAAAATTCAGCAGTTAAATTTCTGAGATGAAATTTAATGCCAGAATTGATAGACTATGAATTCACTTACAATGGACTTAAGAAATATTGTGTACAGTGTTTCAAGTTACAATATGTTTCACTAGACATAGCACCACAAAACTAGGAATCAAATATAGATGAAATAAAAGATAACCTATTGAACTTGTAGTAAAAGTTCCTATCAGAGTTTCCCATAGCTACATACCATGACAAAATATAGTTCAACAATTGGACCATTATATCTGAAAACCCATGAATGAGATTGCTGTGATTTTCACTTTGATGTGTATTCTCAGACGTTCCACTAATAATTCAATCTAAACAGAAACCATGTGGTAATAGTCAATATTATCATATGCCCCATAGCAATGCCATGCAAAGCTATTGAGAAGAAAAATGAATAGAAAAGGGGCATCACATTTAAGGAGAGAGGTTTTATTTTCCTTTTAAGTAAGTTTTCAGAAGAAAGGATGGAAGGACGGAATACTAGGCCTGGGTTGAGAAATGACTTGAAGTCATAGGCATCTAATCTGTCATCCTTTGGATGACTTGGAGGGTGAATAAATCCTTTGTCCCAGTTACCTACTGACTCTCACCTAATCTTGCCCTCATTATGTGTTAAACAGAGTCATTGGTAGTTGATTTTCCAGTGGTTTGTGACCCTGGGTGTCTATATGACATTTATAAATACAGCACCTCTGCAGGCTTCAGGTTTGAGGCACAATAGGCCTTAGTAGTTGAGGCAGTGCAATGAATTAATTTATTTAACAATATTTATAAGTCATCAAAATCCAATGATTCTGGACAGCATACAAAAGTCAAATGGATCCCTTCAGGAGTAGATCACACTTGAAAACCAGAGTTATGAATGTAAATAGTACTGTTATTATACAGTTACAGTAACAGAATCTGAATACATTTTCTCCTTCCCTACATCTTCAAGAGATGTGTATGGATATTCTCAGTCATCCAGGTCATTGAAAAAAGGAGCACCCAGCTGCAAGATGCACAGCCATCTTGAATGGCAGTTTTGCACATTGTTACTTCCAGCTTTCTGTATTATCCGTATCATTAGGGATCATATCAATGTTTCAACCATTAGAACAAATAACATTGTTTTTGCTCTCAGGGGAATCTTCCTCATCACTTCTATTTGCATTGAGTTAATTAATTAGTCTTCACTAGACCTTCAATTTTCACACTAACTGCCAGATCCTTTGAAAAAAAAAATCTTCCACTAAACAATCATCATTATTTTTATTTGCTTTATTCAGTCTGCATTTTTATTTTCTGTTAATGGAACACTGAAAGTGGGCAGCATATAAAAAAACCCCACCAAAATTAAAATATAGAGTTTAAATTCTAAAATATGTATCCTATTATTGTCAAGAAACTCCCTGTTTGTTTATTGCAATGCTGATGCAATTAGAATTGTGAGGAGATAGGAGTGAACCTGCTAATTCTTTTTTGCCTCCTCTACTCTCTGCTACCCACCAATCAGGGACTGTCTCCGCTGGCTGAAATTTTGAGAATTAAAATCTAATACTTCAGATGGCACCAGATGGTGAAGATTGTGAGTGTTTGTTGTAGCATTTTAAGAGAGATGTGATGATTGCAGCTTAGTTGCTGAGTTAAACACATTGGTTTTGTTGGAGGCTGGAGTGTTTTGTAAGTGTTCCCCGAGAGCAGGAATCTGACTGAAGCAATAATTAGTGAAACAGGTTTTATCACTACAAAAGAATTTGTATTCTTTACAAGGAATATATTCTTTACAAGAAACACTTTATAGAAATAGGCAAAACCTAGCATCTAGCTTACTTACAGCATATCCTACCAAGTGGATAGTCAAAGGGTATATGCTCTGTACATATGTGCCTAGGAAAAATAATAGAAGAAAATGATATTTGATCTCTTAGAGAGGGAAATAAACAAATTAAACCTCCTTCCCCCAAACCAGGCTTTTCTCTTAAGATGCTGAAGAATCAATACCATTGAATTTGGACCCACATGTTTTTAGCTGATGCTTGCCAGCAGCACAATCTGAAACTAATTCAGCTAATGAAAGCTGATCAGTTTATTGTTTAATTGCAAGCAATATCTTCTCTTGATAAATGTGTAATCAGCTGGAACTACAATTGCCAAAGGGTAAATAATCCAGTGCTTTGTTTGTTTTAAAGAATCTCCTTTAAAACTATTCTTAAAAGAACCTTTTTTGGTTTGGTATTTAGTATTAATGGGTGATTTGTTTCTAATGACTTGGGATCAATTAAAAAGATTATTTAATGCTATAGAAAGGACCTTAAGCCAAATATTTTCAGCGTTTCAGAAATAATTTAGTTTGCTCAACCCTATAATATAAAATAGTGTTCTACTAAACAATACAAACATTCCTTAGCATTTTACTAAATATAGTGTTAATGTTCTACTAAAAAATAAAAATGCAGAAGATATAGGTTGTGGAAAACATGGCTAAATAGATATATTTTTTTTGAGAAAGCCGAATGCACCCACATATTTCCTCATAATTCTTTGTTTGCATAACCATAGAGGTCTAAATTCACCTTTATTTCAGTTCAGAAAAATTTGGCAGTTGAAAGCTGCATTTTGTTTCAGTGGCTGTTATGCAAATTTGTTTCCACAAATATTCAGCTTGTGTAAAACCAAATTACATTTATATGCAAATATATACATTGAGGGGACCTATAAATACTTCAAGGTTTGACATTAGCATATTCCACATAGGGCTTTCTGTGCCTAAACAATGTGATGTTGTAAAAGATTTCATTTTGGCAGAGCATTTTGCTAGAGAATGATAGAAAAAAATCTGTGCTAGATTTTTTTTTAAAGAACCACATGAAGGTTCTTTTGAAGGGAAATAACAAAATCACATAGGTTGCTGAGATTATTTAAATAAACATTTCTTGATTAGTGTGCTACATCCTTATTAAAGGAGCTTTTGTTTAATCCTGTTCATGTTATTCTTGACTTTGACCTGCAGACACCTATTGATAAATTGGTTAATCTTCTTGTCTAGAAAGATTACTTAATTAATTGACAACTTGCTATCAAAAGCAAATACTAAATGTTTTCTGGCCAAAGGGTCAATTCTACATTCAAATATGATCCTCTTAAATAAAATATTCTGGTAATAGGTGAACAGCTGTTAAGGACAAAGGCTGTCAAATATCTGCAGATACAGTATATGAAAGAATAATTTTCAAATATTCTGGACCAGTTGGAGCCTCTGGGTGCTCTTCAAGGGGAGCCCCATGTAGAGAGCATTACAGTAGTCCAGGTGGGACATGACGAGGGCATGAGTGACCATGCGTAAGGAATCCCAATCCAGAAAGGGACGCAACTGGCGGGTCAGGCGAACCTGATAAAAAGCCCCCCTGGCCACAGCCATCATATGCTTTTCTAAGGACAGCCGCGTATCTAGGAGGATGCCCAAGTTGTGAGCCCTCTCCGTGGGGGCCAACGACTCGCCCCCAATAGTCAGTGATGGCATCAACTGACTATATCGGGATGCTGGAAGCCACAGCCAATTGGTCTTGGATGGGTTGATCCTGAGCCTGTTTCTCCCCATCCAGATCCGCACGGCCTCCAGGCACCGAGACATCACAAAAATAAAAGGAACTCCACCCCTTTGTGTATGTATGCAATACTGATCTATGTGTAAAGGGAAAGGTTTTCTTTTTTTATTATTATTTTTCTTTATCTCCAAAGATAAAATATAAAAGAAAGGAAAAAAGAAAAAGAAAACAGGCAATATATATATATATATCCCTCTCCCTCCTCTCTCCCACTCCCTCTATGTAACCCCAAAGCAGTGGTAAAATTTTAAAAAAATCCCCTACCAGTTCTGTGGGCATGGCTTGATGAGGGGAGGTCATGTGACTGGGTGGGCATGGCCAACTCAGTATCACTCACATCGAGGGGCTCCTCATGGCCCGTCCCCTCCCAGCTGTTCCTTGTCACGAATGGCAGGAAAATGGGGAGGGGAATATTCCTGCCTACCATCCTACCGAGTCTGTGCTGAGATTGAGGATTGATTGACAGGCAGGAAAATTCCCTTCCCCATTTTCCTGCCTTTCATGAAAACAGCTCCATTACAGCCCCCTCCCTCCTGGGGACTACCTTAAATGGACAGGCTGCAGCAGCTCCCTTGTGAATGGAGGCAGAAAAGTTAGGATTTTCTCTGCTGCATTTAACATTGAATTCTGTGGCAGAGAGAATGCTAACTTTTCTTTCTCCATTCACAATGGAGCTGCTGCTCCCTTTATGGTTCCCTCCCAGACCCCTCCCTCCTGGAGACAACCTTAAAGGGATAGGCTGCAGCAGCTCCATTCTGAATGGAGGGAGAAAACTTAGCATTATTTCTGCTGCATTTAATATTGAATTCTGTGGAATATCGAGTGCTGGAAGAGGTGAGCAGTGACCGGCCATGTGTGAGTGGATGGGACCAATGATGGGTGATTACTACTGGTTCGGCGAACTGATGCCAATACTCCCTAGCAGTTCACCCAAACTGGTCCGAACCAGGATTTCATCCCTGCCCCAAAGGTGTGTATGTATGTATGTGTGTGTGTGTGTGTGTATGTATGTATGTATGTGTGTGTGTGTGTGTGTGTGTATGTATGTGTATATATATATATATATATATATATAAATATATATACACACACACACAAACACACAAACACACATACATACATACAAATAAATAAATAAATAAATAAATAAATAAATAAAACTTTAGGGTTTCCAATTGCCTCAGTGCAACCACCATCATAGCTTTTTCCACCCTCTGTGGTGCCCTGCTAAAGCTCTCAGGATATATGAAAAAAAGTGTTCATTACCTATCCTTGTTTGTTGGAAACACAATGCATCTAAAGGCTCATATAGTTTGGACATACCACCTGAATATTCTATATTAGTTTAATATCCTTAAGCTTGTTAACTCTCTTGTCAGAAGTATAGTACTAGTAAAGTATATTCCAAAAATTTGGATATTATTTATGAAGAACACTGGAACTATTGCACTTGGATTGTTACAAAAGCAGTATAATATGTTCTTGGAAAGACTACAATATTGAAAGCAATATTTATGCGTATTCCAGTTGATGTTTGGAGATGGGGGAATGCTTACATTCTGAGCTCTGAATTTAAGGATCTAATATTATGCTACTGCTAATGCAATATGCTATATGCTAACTTTGTAAACCGCTTAGAGAGGGCTGTAAAGGGGTATAGAAGTCTAACTAATAAATAAAATAAATTAGAAAATAATAGAAAGTCAAATATCAGTCCTGAACAATTTTTGAGCTACATTGCAACCTGTAAATTAGAGTTACCTTTATCTGGGGTACAGATGTGTAGTTGTGTATTAATAGTATAGTGATAATACAGGTGAAACTCAAAAAATTAGAATATCATGTAAAAGTTCATTTATTTCAGTAATGCAACTTAAAAGGTGAAACTAATATATGAGATAGACTCATTACATGCAAAGCGAGATAGTCCAAGCCTTGATTTGTTATAATTTTGATTTTGAGGGAAGCTGCTATAATCCATTAGAGATACCTCTGTCTCTCTGTGTACGTAAATATGAAGTCTGAATTTTTCATTCTACAATTAATTCTTGCCATTCAATCTACAATTAATTCTTGCCATTGACGAGACAGGATTGAAGTTATATCTCAGCTACATGTCTCAAATTATCCACTCAATTTTTGTAGACAACAAACATTCTTCTCGTTTTGGACAAATCATTCTCCAGGTTTTCAGGACTCGGTTTGCAGAAGAAGCAACTGAATTGGCAGACAAACAACATCAACTCTACAGTGTAAAGTGCCTGAGCCTAACTCTTGGGAGGAAGTGACAACTCTGCGTCCAACCAATCAAACAAATATATGCATGGGGAATACTTGGAAAACAATTTGCACAGTGGTTCCTTTAAATAAGATGCCCTGGCTAGAGAAGGTATAAATATAAATATATCATGGTATAAATAATTCCACTGTATATTGCATTGTTTAGATCACACTTAAAGTACTGGGTCAAGTTATGATCATTGTATTTTAAAATAAACATGGAGTAGGTTCAGGGGAAAACAGAATGCTGAAGAATCTGAAAATCAACTCCTATGAAGGAATATTAGTACCCAGGAGTTAGATAGCATAGAGAATTAAGAAATAATTAATTAAGGGAGTTGGGGCATGTTTGCCTTACAAAGGAGCAGACTGAAGACATGGTAGGGGACTACAAAAATATAAAAGACTGTCACACGGAAGAGGACTGTTCTCTTTGCAACAAAGAACATGACAAAAACTGATACACTCATATGAAAAGAAAGGGCATCCAGATTGACTCTTGGGGGGGGGGTGGAATGATAAGAGCCGTTACACATCGGAATAGTCTACAGTGGAATCCTCCTCCCTGAAGATTTTTGTTAAAAGAATAATTTGGAGTTCCATCTCGAGCCACGGTTGCGCAAGAATAAATAAAAATGAGATTCAGACAGCTCTGAGGAAAGAAGACATATTTATTCCTAAAAGCAAAGACTTTGCTTTCAGAGGCAGCTGCAGAGAAATGGGGTACAGTGACACAGTGACATAGGGAAGTTTGTCCTAGATATGGAAGTGTCTATGTGCTGATTCTAGGGTGACACTTGAGGACCGTGTGTGTATAGTTATGTCATCTATGATGTTTATTCTTGTGAACATGTAGTTCCACTGGGAAATCTAATTTAATTAACTCTATTTGCTTTTACAGACCTTATCCTTTGATATGTGGATTAGGTCTGGGTAACTTATTTAAGGGTTTGAGGAAGTTTGAGTAAAACCATTTGCTATTTTTATTTGATTAACTTAAGTTCATCTTAACTGTGAATTATCTAGTGAAGACGCTGATTCTCAGTTCCTTCTGTTAATGTTTTAAGAAGGGAAGATAGCAACATTACAAATAAAAAATATTTTGATATAAAACTTCTCACAATTTGCAAAAGGGATTGGGATTGCCATGCAACAGGGATAATTAAGTGATTTACATTACACAGTGGGTTGGACTAGATGACTCTGCCTATAACATCCCTTCTTGCTCGTGCAATCTATGATTCCATAATCCTTTGGGATAACCAGACAACAGGTCTCTTCCAGTGTAAACAGTTTAAGAATTGAAACTTAAATCCTTAACTGAAGCAGAGATGAGTTGCCGTAATTTTTAAAGAAGAAAACACAGAAGAATGTGGCACTTTATGAGCACTGCCAGCAAAAAGATAATGTGTCATTAGGTGTGTTTTATGGTTGGGAAATTCTGAATGTTAGGCTGCAGTTAAGCTGTATAACTGTTGATGTGACAAAGTGAAAACAACATCCTATAACACTCTTAGCATTTTAAGCTGGAATGCAGCTTATTTGATGCCTGTATTTAATATCTGAATCCCTGCCATGAACAGCAAGCTTCAACAAGACAAGGTGAAAAAGCCTGCCAATTTAGGTTTTTGGCACTAATTCCCCAAGATGATCATAAAATGAACCAAGTTGTCTTGTCATCAATATATTCTATTTGTTCCAACCTAGATAACCTGCAGAGTCTCCAGAAGAATATCCGGAAAGAAGATTTACAAAATCATTACAGTCAAGGTTGTTTTATTCAAAAAGGATCAAAAGCTAATCTGCTCTTTAGCTACAAAGAAACAGACTCAGTGGCAAACATCAAAACTTCCTTCCCTATGTAACAGTTCATCTTTCACATTTGCACAAATTTGAACTTGTATACTGTATATGGTGACCTAAACTGGATGATGTTCTAAGCATTCAATCGTCTTTTCAAACATGGTTCCAGAAGATGGTGGGTTTTACTTTATTTACAAAATGAATAAAACAGGGAGGGAGCAGGGGTGGGATTCTACCAGTTCGGACCAGTTTGGGCAAACCAGTAGCTCCGATGATCAACTGGGAGCAAACCGGTTCACTCCAACAATCAGGTGGGCCCGCCTGCCTGCCCCTGCACTTTACTGATTTATATCTTCTCAACTGATTTGTGTGGCAGAGCAGATTGCCACACCACAGCTGTGTTACTCCCCAGCAGTAACATCATATCTATCTGATCTAATGTAAAAGTCACATTTCCTGTTTTCTCCCACATCTCCCTGATGTGTAAGATTTGCACA
>JANHZT010006507.1:43880-60819 GCA_032468215.1 Stegonotus admiraltiensis
ATTAACCATAGAGAGTTTATCTCCACCCCCCAGCTTGGTTTTGCCATCCACTGGGGAGACCAAGATAACCCCCACAAATCTGTTTCCATGCAACTAGTAATCACACTGTGTTGTTCTAAAGAAAGCATGAAATAAAGCAAATAAGTGTAAATTATGGAATACTTTGCACCAAAAAAAAAGTTGAACTCTGGACTGAAATGAGTGGTTTATGGTACAGGTACATGTAAGAGAATAAATGGTATGTTTGATGAAATGCTTCGGCATTAAAAAGGGAATGAGATAAAGTTATGTAGTACACTCTTCATTCTTTAATATAATTATAGGCTTGATTGTTTAATGTGTGAGTAGGAAATGCTTCTGATGACATTATAGGTGCATAGCCTGGGGATATGAACGTCTATGCACTTTTGTATGCAAATGATGCCTAAACCAAAATCTTTTCCAGTGAATTCTAAATGAACAATATGTTGAAGCAAGGAATATAAATAGAAAAAATAATCAATCAATAATTAAGGTACTTTGGTCTGGCAGAAGAAAATTGAATGAATCACTGCAAATTAGATGCGAATAGAGGGAAAAGGGATTTAGCTATATCCCCCTTTTTTTCTTTACTTCAATGTTTTTTATCATAATTCTTTTTAATTTTTATTTATTTTTTTTGCATTCTGTATAACTTTGCTTATCCCAAAAGGAAATAGCATGATTCTCAGAAGACATACACGGAAAATTAATTTGTTTGATTTTTCTTATCCTTTTTGTTTGTAGCGTACTGGGTGTCAGAATAGACATACTGTAATGTATCTTAAGAGAGGCAGGCTTGAAAAAAATACAATAATAACTTTTCACAGAAAACCATTACAAGAAAAGGACCAGTAAAAGAAGTGCTTAATGGAATGAATTTTCATCTTTTTTTTTACTTCTGTCAAGACTGAGACAGGGAGAGTAACACCAAATGGACACTCATTTCAGTTAATTTCACAGCAACAAGACATATGATACCATATGTCTGTTTTAATGTGCTACATATAGTTTTAACATCATAATGACTCATCTTGTTCATTTATTTTAAAATATCACCCTTGACTTCACTCAGTAATTGAATTGTCAGTACAGATCATGTCAGCATTTGCATGAATTCATTAAACAATAGATCCTTCCATTTATTCATGCTGCGCAACTGACATGGCCAAGATGACCTGCCGGAGAGGTCCTGATTATTAACTAACAAATCCAAAACCATTTGTTTGTATTTTGCTTCCCTTTCTTCCCTCACTGTGGTTATATAACTCAATCCAAAGCAGGAATATAATATTCCTTCCTCCAGCTTTAGGATGGAGTGTATGAGGTAACACAGGGACAGTCTCAGGCAAATTGCCAGTATCCCTGAGTAATTGATTGATATGGTGAAGCAGCGGTTGACAATCTGCAGAATCCAAAATTGCATAGATTAAATCAAGAGGGCCCATTTTTTGTATGAATCTGAACTTATTTATTGAACTGTTTTTTTAAAAAATATATTAACCATTTCTTTAAAAAAAATCCACATTGCCTTTTGGATCAATGCACCCACAGTTGAACTGTAGGAAAACATTTTCTTGCCTATATCTTCCTGCTTCGCAGGTGCAGGCAACCAAAACTTTATTGCAAGCAACCAGAATATTTTATTGTTGATCACCTATATTACAAGAATCCTGCCAGACTGTCTGCTTTCCTTTGGGAAGCAGCAGATATAGGCCTAAAGGTTTGACCTCAGACATTTCCTCCCCAAAACAAATTCCAAGCTGGAATGTCTGCTTATTCCCCTACAGCACGGGTGTCAAATTCACCACATCACATTGCCATCACATGACATTTCGTGATGTGTTTCCCATTCACGGAGCTGGGGTGGGCGTGGCCTGTGCATGACACATCTGGCCCATGGGCCGCCAGTTTGATTCCCCTGCCCTAAAGGTGCCTCCACTCCTTCAATCATACTGCCACATCTAGCTTCCCCCTTTTTATCCAGACTAAGCAGCAGGAAGATATATATTTTCAAATCAGGCAGTCATAATCTTTCTCATTCCTTTACATCTTGAAGTATTTTATAATTAACTGGGTAGATATTTACCAAGATTCTGAAGATCTTGCACTGAGCAGGATTTGGAACTAAGAAGGCCTGGTTTTCTGAACGGCTGAGCACAGGAAGGGGAGAATTTCAATGAACTGAATCCAGTCAGCCCAATTTGTAACAGTCCCCCTTTTCATGTAAATATTTGGAAGAGATGGGTAAAGGTGGACAGCAGTATATGAATTTTAAAATATAATTCTGTAACCATTTTAGTGGTAATTTTCTGCATCTAATATAGCTGGAATTTAAGAATTCTTAAACAGAGATTACAGAAATTCATAATTGGATTGCACTAATATCTTGTGTGGATGTCATATTACTTTATGCTAATTACTTTATGCCTTTGCCAGGATCTCAAACCAATGAATCATTATTTTGAATACTCAAGGGTATGTCTCCCTATTTTTGCTATTATTTTTTTATTACATTTCTCTTACTCCTGGCACTAGTTATACACTTAATTCTATTATGAACTGGTGATATCAGTAAATTAATCATAGGTAATTTTCTTTAGTTTAATTTCATACCGTATGTGCTTATTAAATGGTTCTTCGTTTATTCTTCTTCGTTTATGTTCATTATAATCTTCTCAAACATAAATAGCAATAGTCCATTTTTTTTACTGAAAACTTTATTTCTATTATCGAGAAAACTGTTTAATATTTACAAACTAAATAATTTCTGGGCAAGCCACTTAATCTCATGTATGTGTCACAGTCTTTACATTTTCTTCTTCTTTTTTAATTACTGCTTTCTTTTCAATTTACTCAAACCTATTTGCATACCACTGAAAGAAAATGAACACCTTGGTCACCTATTATTTTTTTTAAATATATCTGTAACTAGCTATTCCTACAATATAATTTGCTTAACGTATTATGCAAAATATACATATTTTTAAAACGAATTTTTACATTTTTTAGGAGATAGACTACAACAATGTATTGTTTCATACATAGGTAAGAGACAGTGGAGTTAATTAATATGTTTAAAGAGATGCAATGGAGCAAATCTAAGGCTTGACTTGTAAACATTAATAAACAATGCTTGAAACTATTTAGAAGGTCAAGGCAAATTCTGATACTATCTCGCATTTATACAGATCACAAGTGGGCTGAAGAATCTTATTCATAACAACAGACTAAGGGACAAAAGTGCATATTCTAAATACCATGATGTCTCAGCTAGTATTAGGTTTGTTCTAACCTAAAGAAAAGGAGACACTATGTATTTATCCTGGTTCTTCTTGCACCAAATTGGCCTCATGACAAGTGGAACTGTGTAAATGAAGAAAACAGTGGCAGAAATCAAAATGAAATTGGTAGCTCTTTATTAAGAGTTTATTATAAATCTGAGTAGTTTATAAATAACAGAATTATTAATTATTAAAATGCAACCTGAAGGTTAAACATAAAAAATAAAATCAGAAGGAAACCAACGTGAAAGTAAATGCAGCAAAGAAAGTAAATGTATGTAAGAACTCAGGATTACAAAACCTCATAAAATGAAGCGATTGTCACCTAATGCCAGAGTCCATAATGTAGACAGCAAAGGAAGTTCTGTAAAGTATCTATCTATCGATCAATCAATCGAGCGATCGAGCGAGCGATCGATCTATTCTCTATTTATTAATTAAATTTATTTGCCATCCATCTAGGAGGCTTACAACACTAAAAGCAATAAAATATTTAAAATAGATCATTCTAATAACAAATTCCAGTTTGAACATCTGGCTGACTGTGCATCAAACCGATAACAATAATAGAACAAATTATAAAGATGGGCAAGGATACTTTTTCATAAATAGATGTCTGCAGAATTTCCCTGACTAGTGGACATTTGAACATCCTGAGAAACAGATATTTAGATATGACGAAGAAGACATTCCTTCTAATAACCTGGCCACACAGTACTAAATGCACCAAATAATGCCACCAATTTCACCCTGCAGCTACAGTAAAAATAAATGAAGCAATCTGGCATAATATGGCTATACTGATCATATATGTACAGTATATATCTCAAAATGATGTGGCTGGAATTTTTTGAAAAATGTGAAAGTAAAGATATTAGTTTACTTTCTTTGGAAAAATCTAGGCCCTGGACATTTCTTCAATTCAAAACATTTTCTGATTGTATTTTATTCCGATTTCATTTTAGATCGTATTTTATTCTAATTTCATTTTAAATCGTGCGTTATTCCAATTTCATTTAAATTGTTTTACTAAACTTTTGTAATGATTTGTTTCTGGAATTATGCACTTTGATATGGCCCAATGTGCTAATCAATAAATTCTTCATTCAAAACATTTTCTTTTGTATAACAGTTAACTATTATCACCTCAGCTACATTGCTTTTGTTTTCAGTTCATTAATTACCATTTGAATTCGCACAATCTTCATCCATAAAATATAGGACAGAAAAGACCAAACAAAAATCTTCTCCCCCATCCTTCAAATTTGCCAACAAAGAGCAGAAAATCTGTGTTTAACGAACTCAGATCATTTGACTGATTTTTCTTTTCAAAATAACTACATGAGATTTTTAATTTTTTCCTTAACTTCATGTTAGAGAGATGTTGCTTTGTAGAGCAAACACAGCATTCTTAGTCTCTTTTGTCATAATTTTGGTTCTCTCTGTTTTCCTACAATTTTATTTTCCATGGGATAGTGTATGGATGTAGTATATGAATAATTACTTCCTGCATAATGACGAATGTTGTTTATCAAGATTATCAAGACATGTTCCCATGTAATCATCTGCCTGTCCCTACCATGTTTCCCCCAAAATAAGACCCTGTGTTATATTTTTTTAAAAACCCTGAAATAAGCGCTTGGCCTTATTGCCATGCGCTCAAAAGCCCGATTGGGCTTATTATCAGGGGATGTCTTATTTGTGGGGGAAACAGAGTAGATATACGGGAAAAGGGTGTTATTGTTGCTTAATTCAGTGGTGCTTCTAATAAAATTAGAGATGTCCAAATGAGGGAAGTTAGGTGCTGTGAGTGCAGATATGACAAAAGGAATGGTTTCAATCATGGGGATTTTGTTTTCTCAGCTCAGTTAGAGAAGTAAGAAATATGCCAGATATATAGCAGGGGATTTGTGTAGCCATGCTGTTTTATTGCCTTGTAAATGGAAGCTGGGCACAGTGTACCTACTCCAGTCAGACTTCATGGCTATCCATAGATTACTTCTGGGTGCCCGCATTCATGAGAGAGTAATGGGACTCATTAGCAATACTGTTATTTGTTTGTTCCACTATTTGAAGACTGTGTTTGATCTTTATTACTGGCTTCCTGCCACTCCTCTCTATGACCTTCTCCACTTCTTTGACCTCTCAGGTGGGGTCTTTCAGAAAATGGCTAAACCCATGTGGAAAAAAAAGGAGTGCTAGAAATAGCCCAACAGAGAAGTCACAGGCAGGGAGTATCTCTGTGTCTAAAACATGTTTGCCGGGCAACTTGACAGGTGACTAAACTCACTCACCCTGCCCCACATTATAAAGTAAGATTGACTGCTTTCCCAACCACAAGAATCCATCAATCACTCTCCTTAAAGTGTGGTCCTTTAGATTGGTAAAGACAGCCCTATTAGCCAGCTTTATTACTAATGCAAAATAAGGGTCAGCTATAAAGGCAGCAGATTTTCTGCTATGATACTTTTCTACCACTGACTAGACGGTAGTATTTTTAATGCATCCAATTAACTTTACCCTATTATTTAAAAGCCTAGCACAGCCATGGCGAACTCTACATTTTGGTTGTTACTGGGCCAAACTAGACAAGAATCCATCAAGTCATTTTTAATGTGAATCAATGGATGGATAAAAGAGGAAGTAAGAATGGGGAGGAGGGCAAGAAAGAGGAGAAGGGGAAAGGGGGAAAGGAGAAAGGAAATCCCTGTCAAATGACAAGCTTTCTTACAAAATCTAGCATGCATGTTGTTCATATTAAAACTGCAACAAGTGAAATAATAAAGCTTTCTACTTGGTTATCAGAATTTGGATTTATTTATTTTCTAAAACTCATCTGGGTATCTTGTCTAGTTTATAATGCTTCAATCTGAGCAATAAAATTTTCTGGACTGTTTTCAATATGGACACAATTGTATTGTGTCTTCGCTAGCTGAGACAGTTGGAATTTTTATCTTGCCCAAGCTTAGTAGTGTCTGTCTGTCTGTCTGTCTGTCTGTCTGTCTGTCTGTCTGTCTATCTATCTATCTATCTATCTATCATCTATCATCTATCAATCTATCTATTCACATATATGTTAATGCAAAGGTTAAAGACTACTGTAAAGACAAGAAAAAAAATGTAGGGACTCAATAGGGCCAGACCTACTGGAGAATGATTTTCAGTTTCTGTTGTTTGTTCAAAAATACAGCAGTTTGCTTTGGACTAATGAAGTGGTTACTCAGTAATAATGGTACCCAGAGGCCTCCAGACTATTCATTTGTTAGTAACTAAGTCATTTATCAGCTGGATAAGGCTTATTTCTATGAGGCTGCTTTGCAAACTGCAGTGAATTCCCAGCTACAAAACACAGCTTCAGCAATTATAGCTTGAACTCGATATAGCTGCTTCAATTTTATTCAAACATTTCCATTCTTCAGAGGTGAAAAACATATTGCTCCACACTGTTGGAAATCAAGAATATTGCAGCAATACCATTAAAGCAAGACATAATAGTCAGCGAAGAGACAATGGAGCATGGAGTCATAGCAACGATCTTTTGTAGTAAGTGCTATTTTTTCCCTTTGTTATCTAGGAAGGATGATCTTTCTAAAATTTCCTGTCCTTGGAATCAATGTTGTAGGTTGATTTATAAAGCTCCAAGAGAACAGGTTTAATATTGTACTCAAGTTATCCTACCTTGGCGGCTGTTTGGATGGCCCTACTAATAGGCAAAAAGGTTGTCACCAGGTAGCAGATTCTCCAAGGACAGAATACCAACAAGATGCTGGAGGACAGAACTCTTTAGGGCCTTTGGTCCATCTTGTGATCCAAATCTTGCCCCTTTCTGAATGCATATCTAAGATTCACACAAATATGACTATACATGGAATAGAGGGGTAGTTCTCCTTTTCCTCTGGCAAAAAAATAAAAAAAAATGCATGGGTAAGCTTTTCATATAAACTTCCTTTCTTGGTATTTTCCAGTTGTGACTTCTGGTTATAAGCCACTTTAAGCAAGAAATGACACTGTTGAAGTTGCATTGGGATTAGCTGTTGAATTAACTCCATCTCTTTGGGATGGCCAATCATTAAGAAAATAGATATCACTTTGATATATTCCATCCTATTATACTAAGAATAAAGTTTTATCCTCAAAAGGGCCATAACTCTAATCTGGAAAAACACCACTATAAATCTGTTCTTTCTTTGTACTGTTCCCATCCTGTGCACAGTTCTGCATGTTTTAGCTTCCCTGCCTATGAATCTTTTCTGGTGGACTAAGTTATGCTGGTAAAGGTCTCTACCATTGCATCAGCCACCTGTGATATGGCTTTTCTTACATTCCACTAAATAGAGGTGTCAAACTCAATTTCATTGAGGGCTGCATTAGGGTTTGTTTGACTTCGAGGGACTAGGGGTGGGAGTAGCCAGGTAGGTGTGGCTGGGGTGGGCATGGCCAGCTTGACATCCCTTGTCAAGGCTCCATTTTTGGCTGTGACAGCCTCCTGCAGCCTTTTGCCAGAGAAAATGGAGCTGGGGAAGGCTGGATCTGGCCCACGGGCCTTGAGTTTGACACCCCTGCACCAGTGGTGGGTTCTACTTACCTTTACTACCAGTTCGCATTGTGCCCGTGCATGCGTGTTTGCTTCGCTCATGCACATGCGCAGAAGCTTCTGCACATGCGCAGATCACTTCTGGTGACATCCGGGTCAGTGGGTGGAGCCTCCCACAGGTTTTACTACCAGTTCTTGCAAACCAGTCTGAACCAGGGGCAACCCACCACTGCCCTGCACTAAATGAATAATTTTCTGTGTCCTATGGACCCTGAGAAAACAAACTATTCTGTTAAGCCAACTAGTCAAAATCTCTTGATCGTTCTGATTTCTGCATTAATCTAAGACCTCCTAAAATACCTTCATCAGCTACATTCCTCAAAGCAACTTTTTTTTATCCATGATGATTGCTATAGAACCGTATATAATTGCAGAACTTCCCTAGGCACTGATTAAACTCATGGCGACTGTTTACATATATATCTTCTGTGCAGGTTAATAATGCCCTATCTGCTTTCAGAAGCAAATGAATGATGCTTCTAATTTATCTTTTTGTTCTAGATGCAATTATTCCATTTTCTTCCCATCAATTAAGTAGCTTTTCTGACAGGGTATTTTATAGCACAAATGAGGATGTTTATTTATGATAGGCCGAACTATATAAATTCCCTGAAACACCTCAGCAGAAAAGGAAATGGGGGGGGGGGGGGAGCAGAAGGGAAGGATTGAATCCTGGTATTCCAAAGTACATTTGCCTTTCTTAAATTAACCACTCTTCTGAGAGCTGGACAAGTTTGCTGCCAGAAAAAATGACTTTGCAAAGAGGAAGAGAGATGAAAAGAGCCTTTGTTTTTCAGTTGAGATTATAGTTCCTACTCCGCTTTCTCTTTCCCTTCCATCTGACCCACTGTAGGTATACTCCTTCCCTCATGTAGGAAGGGTTCTGTAGACCCAGGATGCTATTCCAATTCTACAGGTTAGAGTCAGTTTACAAGCAGGTCATAAACCTAGCAAGCAGTGGCATATTTTTAATACTACTAAGGGAATGGTGTTTCTATAAGAAGCTAAAGTTTATATAGCGAGGCATTCTTTGTCATCAGAGTGAAACAAAGATCTACAGTTTCAAGACAGCTTCATGGTAAGTAGTAGATATAGCAAGAGCTATTCACAGCATGTAGTCAAAGTTGTTGAGTTCCAAGATGTACTTACATGGGATCTAGGATGCAGGAAGTTCCAATCTTTTCCATGCAGTTAACATTGATTGATCTTGATTTTTGTTCTCAGTCTGATTCTGAGTAGATCTCCTTCATTGCTTCCTTCCTCTTCATACAGAAGTGATATTCTTATGTATTCATAAGCCCTAGGGTCAGGAATGGTGTGTCATAATATTCCCTTATTGGTGTCTTCCATCTAAATAACAACAACAATGTATTAAATTTATACGTGACTCCCAGCAACTCTGTGTGGTTAATTGACTCTTCAGCTAACCAAGATTTTCTAAATCAGGGATCCTCAACCCCCAAGCTACACCCCAGTAGTGGACCATGGCCTGTTCTGAACCAGGCTTTGTGAATGGTGAGTGAGCGTACCTGTATGTGCAGGTCCACTTGCTTGAAGCTCCATTTGTGTGAGCAGTGGGTGTGTGTTCTGCCCCAGCTATGGACCACAAAGAACGCAGCACACACAAAGTCCATACAAACCTTAGTTTACTAATTAAGAACTACTAATGAGCTTTCTTATTTATTTATTTATTTATTTATTTATTTATTTATTTATTTATTTGACTTCTATACCGCCATTCTCCAAAAAAGGACTCAGGGCGGTGTACAATCAAAATGGAAAAGGATATAAAGTTACAATTAGTAACTTGGTAGTTGTTCAAACACAAGTATAATTTAAATCAGTCTTTTCTGAACAAGGGCTGTTACTTTAACTTCATTAACAGCTGACAAGAGTCCAAGAAATAATAACTCAATTCTGAAGTACAGTCTTTCAGTTAACCGTAAGCTTACTGTGGTTGGCAGAATGCCTAGAAGCAATTTGCAGGAAAAATGATAAGAGAGAAGCTAGAGCCGATCAGATGGTTCTGGAGTCAATACACGAAGGAATATGAATGAAGTTGCTTTCTGCAAATTGTCTCAGTCGTCGTCATTCCTTAAATAGGCTAGGGGAGTGGCCAATTAGCCCCAAGCCTTACTCTCGAGGAGACCTCCTCCTGAGGAGCCATTCCTGCCTTTTGGCAGCTCTGCGCACCTGTGCATTGAGAAGAGGCTCTTCCGCTTCTTTCTCTTCACTTATGGGAGCTTCTGGAGGTTCTGAAGGCCCTGGCTGAATCCCCACCTCTGGCACTAACTCTTCTCCAGCCTCCTCATTGTCTGACTTTGGTGCCTACTGCACAGGCCGCTGGTGGGCCACAACAGGTACCCTTAGATTCGTTCACATTGCACTCCTGTTGCCTAAGCTGCAGGTGCTGGTTATGGCCTTGAAAACCCCTATACATAGCATGGGACAGGTTATCTTCAGGGTTGCCTCTGCCTGAAGATAATTACCCATCCTACCAGATTGGATAAGGTGGGCATGCTGCTAGTCCATTCCATTAAATGTTGTTGTTTTATGAGACCTAGGAAATGTGCCTTTTCTTTGGCAACCCCTGCCCTATGGAGCACCCTTTCTCTGAACTTCAGCAGGCTTCCCTCCACCCTTTTCACCTTCTGAAAAGCTCTCGAGACCTGGTTCCCCAAACCTCCCCACCCCAAACAAGTGTTGTGATAGGGTAAGATTGATGAGAGCACTTTGTGACGAACTGCATATGAAAGTTTAACTATGGTACCAACTTGATTTATTTATTTTATTGTACACAAACTATTGGTTGTGTGATGCCCAGTGTTTGGTACAGGATGGTGGTCTATATAAATATTTTAAATAAATAAATAAAATTTTGGTGCAGAATGGTTGGCTGTATAAATATTTTAAATAAATAAAATGCTGGTGCAATAAACGTCTTAAATAAAGAAGTAAAATGAATGAATGAAAGAAAGAAAGAAAGAAAGAGAAAGAAAGAAAGAAAAATTCATGTGATGATTTGGCAGTAGCACCTCACAGGAAGAAATATAAGGCCAAGGCAAGACAACCAGGACACAAAGTACTTTTGATTTAATTTACTTTTGACTTAAATATAATTAAAATCAGGGTGCAGAAATGACATAGAGTAATATTTGTTCCCTGCATATAATTATCATTTTCTGGCAAGAATCAGACGGACTTTCATTGCCGAATTTTGGAATATTTGAAGCACCACAATGGAAAGCAAGATTTTCTTAGATGTAGAAAAGACCTTTTACAATTTGTCTTGGGCTTTCTTGTTCAAGGTTTTGGAAGATAAGAATTTTGGAGATAACTTTATAAAATGGGTAAGATTGATTTACACTTCACAGAAAGCACACACGATTGTTAATGGAGATCTAACAAAACCCTGAGAGATACAGAAGAGAACAAGATCAGATGCCGACTGTCGCCTCTCTTGCTTATTTTGATTCTTGAAATACTGAATAGAGATATGAGAGGAGAGGGCTGGGGGAGTACAGATTAAAAAGGAAATTTGTACATTAATGGCTTCTGCTGATGACTTGCTGCTGGTTCTGAAAGATTCTTTAAAGGGAACTGAAACATTAATGGGCAACTTAAAATGATTTGGTGTGTTAGTAGGTTTCAAGGTTAATAAGCAGAAGACAAAGATGCTGACACAATATATGAAAATAGAAGATCCAACAGACTTGATGAATAAAAGAATAAAATATTTTTAAGACAGTTAAGGTAAAATATCTAGGTATCACTATGAAAAATATGAACTGCATGTTATTTCAAAGCAATATGAAGACAAGGAATGAAGGGGGAAAAAGACTTGTTAAGATAGGAGAAACTACACCTGTCATCACTGGGGAGAATTTCCAAGATAAAAATAAATGCCTTGCCTCAAAAACCAGTATTGTTTCAGACAATACTGGTTTTGACAACTGATACACTATATAAACACTGGCAGAAGAATATATCTAAATTTGTATGGTGGGGGGAAAAACCGCAAGTTAAATATAATATGAAAAAGAAAGAGGAGGATTGGGTTTACCTGATTTGAAGTTGAGTTATGCAGCTTGTTGTTTAGTTTGGATAAATCTTGAGAAATAGTGATCTTGAAATAGAAATAGAAGGCTCTTGGAGTTAGGAGGTCACAACTTGAGGTTTGGGTGGCATGGATTTTTATGGTATGAGAAAGTTACGGCTAATGTGGATTTTAAAAATCATTATGTTAGATGTTCCATATTGAAAATATGGAATAGAAACAAACCAAGTTGTGGCTAAAAATATCTTCATAGCTCTCTGCAAAAAATGCATTTTATAGATGAGAAAGACAAACACTAACTTATCCTGAAATACTAGAATTTTGTTAATGGTAATGCCAAATAAAATCAAGAGAAGAACTGGTGGCAGAAGCATAGAGCTGTCAATGGTTTTCTTATTTACAATTATTAGAAAGATTTAAACTAGACAAAAGAAATAATAGTTTTGGCCATAGAAAGACTAAGTTTGAAACAGAATTGTATGCAAATAATGAACATATAATTGCTAAAATGTATCAACTTTTATCAAAAATTGAAATGGAAAAAGAATGAAATGGAAAAGAATATATGATAAAATAGGCTAAAAGTTTTGGTTATAATGTACAAATGGAACAATGGTATGTACTTGAAAGGGATTGAACTTTATATTATGTTATAATCTTAAATAATTTTTTTAAATAAAATGACATGCTGTTGGTAAATGATACCAGAACAATTATTTAAAATGTAAAAAGGCATTTCAAATTTATGAAAGTACTAAAAAACAAGAAGGGATATTTGGTGGTTCTGGAAAAGAAAACCTAGAAATTCAAATATACAAACTGCTTCGGAGAATTTTAAAGATTAGTATAAAATGGAGGCCAGAGGTTTTTCTTTAGGGATTAATGAACAAACTGTCGGGGGAAAAAAATCTTGGAATTTTGTTTTTGTAGATGAAAACTATAGCAAGATTATTGTACGCACAAAGATGGAAAGATTTAGCACTACCCACGATAGAGGAATGGTTGATAAAAATGATGGAACTCGGTGATGACTCAATTGGCTTCTTTGATTAGAGAAAAGATAATAGGCTTATTGATGATTGGAAATTCCTTATAGATTTTTTGGCATAAAACAGCAGGACACTTCACTACGGTCCCCAAGAAAACAAGGTGGTCATAGCCATGTAATCAACATAGCTGAGCTTCACTTGAGGAAGCTGTCCCACCCCCACACCCCAAAAAACACCCCAAGTTGTTTTGTATTAGACAAATTGAATTTTGAGTTTTATACTACTGGGTTAAACAGCAACAACAAAACCATACATGCATATGCTTGGACAGAAAGACACTTAGAACACCTATTCCAATGCACATCTTGTGTGGCTGTTAAAAGGAAATTTAAATCAATGCTAAAGTTCAGTGATGCATGAAAGAGTGACATGACCTTGAAAAGATCTGATTCATCCCAATTTGAGGTGAATGCACATCCTTCTGAAGCGAGGTGTTCTCATTTCAAATATTCTACATATATACACAGATGATGGGCTAGAGCCGTGATGGCGAACCTACGGCATGCGTGCCACAGGTGGCACATGGAGCCATATTGGTGGGCACACGAGCTTTGCCCTAGCTTAGCTCCAGCACGCATGTGCGCACTGGCCAGCTGATTTTTGGGCCTTCTGGGCCCAATGGAAGTCAGCAAATGGGCTGTTTCCAGCCTCCAGAGGGCCTCTGGGGAGGTGCGGAAGGCTGTTTTTGCCCTCCCCAGGCGCCTAGAAAGCCTCTGGAGCCTGGGGAGGGCAAAAAACGGGACTACCGGGCCCACAGTGCCATCACATGCCAAAAGTGGGGGGAGCATGGGGGGGTCACACACACATGTGTGGGGGGCCAGGGCGCATAGAATTATGGGTGCAGGCACACACGCATGCAACCACCCTGCACTCCCCCAGCTTTTGGCATGTAAGGGCAAAAAGGTTAGCCATCACTGGGCTAGAGGTTGTTTAGAATCTGTACTTTAGATGCTTCTTCCAAGAAGATTAATTGATCCAATTCTCTCTTCTGAAGCCTGACTACTACAGCTGAGAAAAGGTTTGGACAGTTCCTTTGGAACGTGAGGAAGTGCCTTTTTGAACCCCCTGCTCAAAGCATGGAGATACCATGCCCTTCTGTGTTCATAGCAACAGAAGGATCCCACGTGTGATATAATATGCATGTTCTGATGACATGGGGAAACCCTTAAAGTACCCATGTCAAGCCATTTTGGGTTTGGAAGTGTCCAGTCTCTTGAAATTATCTCTTTAGTGTTCCTTAGTTCTGACTTTAGTTTGCTGGTCGTTTTCTGAAAGATAAAATAAATCCTTCAACCTGGCATTTTTATTTTTTTTGCTTTGAATTAGATTTGGTATTTCCAAGCCAAATGAAGTTGGAACAAAACAGAAGAAGCCTTCAAAGTTACCTGCTTTTCCTTGAGTCTTTTACACATTTTATATGGATAATTATGCTCTGTAAATAATTATCATTATATGCAAATTGGATACACAGATGTTTTCAACCATGTATAAATTGCAGACAAACAAGTTAGAGAGTCAGAATTTGTGACAAATCCAAATATTGGATCTGTCATTAGGTTTGTAACAGCCTGTAATAAAGAGCCGCGGTGGCGCAGTGGATAGAGTACAGTACTGCAGGCTACTTCTGCTGATCACTGGCTGCCAGCAGTTTGGCAGATCGAATCTCACCAGGCTCAAGGTTGACTCAGCCTTCCATCCTTCCGAGGTGGGTAAAATGAGGACCCAGATTGTTGGGGGCAATAGGCTGATTCTGTAAACCGCTTAGAGAGGGCTGTAAAGCACTGTGAAGCGGTATATAAGTCCAAGTGCTATTGCTAATTAAAGAACCAAGTCACTTTTGCTTTGCAATCACAGTTTTACATGACTTCCCTAGAAACAAATCTTCTAAGCCAATGTTTTCCTCTTATATATAAGACTTGGGCTATTTTCTCTATAACTATTCCAATCTTCTCTTGGATAGGAAGGCAGCAATAATGTCTGTGGGTGTTTGTGTGCCTGGGTATATTTTGTGTGTGTGTGAAAGAGAGCATAAAAATGGAACAAAAGTGGAGAATGATTAAATTCTAATGTTTGTAGACTATTCTTATTCCTATAACTCCCAACAGCCTTGCCTAGCATGAATGACAAATGCTGAAATTACAATCAGCATAATCAGGCAGCTGGATAGAGCTAGGCAAAACTAAACAGAGCCTTTAGCCTTAGAATTTTGAGGCCAAGTTAAATCCAAATTTTATGCACATCTACTGTATTAATGAGCATCCTTAACTCCTTATCCGCCTCGAAACATACTTATTTGTTCAGAATAATCCCTATCAAAATGAAATTCAAGTAGGTTTGCAGGTTTGCCTAATAGTACATTAGATATCAATTTAACAATGACTGCACATGATTGCCGATCTTTCTAGAGAGCAAACACAAGGTGGCTGTAAAAGGGAGGTCATTTCCTACCTATCAGACCTCAAGCATTCAGTCCAATTTCCATTAGAAAAGAATTAGATTTGCTTGATAGGATGCAAAAACTAATCCACCCCAAGTCAGATGGACTTACTGGACAGCATCAGAAGTTTGCAGGTTTGAAATAATTTCTTTTTTCATACAATTGTTGGTTCAGTGGCAAGACGTTGGTTTTCCATTTAATATGTTATTAAATAAAAGTAAATATGAGAGTTGCCCTTTCAATGTTCATGCTCTCTTTCTAACTTACAGAATATATAATACTCTTCTAAGCTTCCTTCTTGTTTGTTTTTTTAAAATATGGAATCCACAGGAAATTCTGAATGAATTGGCTGAAGTTTTCTGTTATATCAAATGAAGCTTGGTATAATGCCATGTTTTATAATTGGATCCTTGTTGAGTTATAAATTTATCTGCAAAGCAGCTCCATGTGGATAGATTGTGGGTAGCATGTGGTATGTAGGTAATATGTACAGAGTGTTGATAGCATTTAATGGGGTATTCTTCATAGCTCATGAAAGTAAATCTACTAAAACATTAATGGACATTTTTCTGGATTCAGAGCATGTTCATCACTAATAACCTTTTTTTCACCTTTGCATGAGGGAGTGATATTTCAATCTGTCCCCAGTCTTATCTGCTTGAACTTCTGCACATTTAGCATTTACAGAAAGAAATAGTGGAATGTTCCCAAAGTCATTTATGTCCTGGGAAAGTTAAAAGGAATGGAGTGGATTTTCACTTCATATATTCATGTAATTACGGTAATACTGGAATGCATGCTTAGATGTAAAGGGGCACCATTGTCAAATCGAGGGGAATCTAGGCTGAATTGATGAATATCTTAGAGGAATCTAGGCTGAAATGATGAATATCTTAGAATATAATAACTTTGATTTAACTTCACAGAAAGTACAGGTATATTTTAACATTTTAACATCTCTTCCTTGTCCCTATTTTGATCTTTATCTTCAGGAGAAAAAAAATCCCATTTTAAGTGAATTTAAATAGCATGATTTGGAGATGTGGCTTTATGTTTACCTCTTCTTCTTTCCTTCATGTCTGGAAGGTTTTACATAGGCTGGCCTGGCTTGGAGGGTTTCTATTCCTGACTTTTGGTAATTCTGCCCTATCAAATTTGATTTAGTTGGGAAATAAATTCAGTTGTGTTGCTGTTGTTGTTGGAGAAATAGACTGAGTTATCTGAACCCACTTAATGTAAAAAAATTTTTGTCTGATCTGATACTGTCTAAGATCAATTATTGTAAATTTAGGCCATCATTCAAAAGAAATATGGCAGAGTTAAAAAGTTGTAGAAAATGTACCAAACCCATCCAGACAAAATTCAGCAGTCCATCTGCATTTAAAATACAAAGGTCACTTTTCTGAAGACAGCAAAGTCCACATTTTGGACAGAGAGGATCCCTGGTTTGAAAGAGGGGTCAAAGAGGCCATTTATGTCAAAACTGAACAGCCCTCTCTC
>JANHZT010006508.1:91123-105271 GCA_032468215.1 Stegonotus admiraltiensis
TAAATCCTAAATAATTGTCACATGACCATCAAGCCATGCCCACAAAATAAGCCACGCCCACAGAACCAATAGTAAAAAAATTAGAACCCACCCCTGCCTTGTTTGCCACGGTTAGTAGGCAAATCATTGTTAAGTGAATTGCATGGCCATTAAGCAAATCCGGCTTCCCCCATTGACTTTGCTTGTTGGAAGTCAACTGGGAAGGTGAGAAATGGTGATCACATGACCCTGTGATGCTGCAACCATTGTGAACCAGTTTGATCACGTGACCATAGAGATGTTGCGACGGCATAAGTGCAAGGACTGGTCTTATATCACTTTTTTCAGTGATTTGTAACTCTGAACAGTTTCTAAACAAATGTTTGTAAGCCAAGGGTAGAGGTGGGTTGCTGCCGGCTCGGACCGGTTCAGGTGAACCAGTAGTTGTGTGATCCATGGGTGAGCCTGCACCCCCCGCCTTGGTGTTATTCCATCCCATATCACCATGTTTTTTTAAGCTGCATGCATGCACAGAAGGCATGCACACATTTTCAGTGCTGGGCAAACCGGTTGTTACAACCAGCAGCAGCCCATCACTGGCCAAGGGATCTTTGTATTGCACAAAACATCCAAAATCTGATTTATCTTTAGAGATACAAGATTCCTTTAATCCTATACATAGCAGCTGAACCTGTTCAGATGGCTCTCAGTCTCTCCCAGTGAGCTACAGAAAGCTATATTAATAAAAAAAACAGTACAGAACTCTGTTGGGATAGCAAACGCCAATCGTTAAGTACTAAGCCATCCCTTCATCAACACAGGATTACTTCCTAAAGGCAGAGACAGCAGAAATCCTCCTCCTCCTCCAACAATGGTATTTTTTGCAGGAAAGCAATGGGCAAGCCCATTTGCCAGGCTTGGCTCAAGTCAAAGAATCATCAGCCAAGCATATTTCTCCTTGATGAAAACGATTGCTTCCAAGAGTTTTACAACTAAATACATACTGGACTCAGAACTGACATCAATTGTCAGTGTCAAGGCTCAGTTTTAAAACAAAATAAAGGCTCTCTGAGCTAGTGAAAAAATGTCTTTCAATGTAAAGTAAGTATAGTGTCTTCCCCTCTTAGATATTTAGAACTGTTATCTTAGAAATCACTAAGTCTTGGATAGCTTTCCATTAGGAAGCCATCTGGTTTAGATCAGTCCAATTATGGAATCCCTGACAAATGCTTGTCTTCTTTGAAAGAGAGTGTATCGCTATGAAATAACTCTTACTAGAACATTTCTCCTCAGGTTGCAATAAAAATCTATGACCTCATAATAACCATCCCATTACTTCAAAAGGTCTGATCCATGTTCTGTGTGGTAAATCATTATACTATATTTGCAGACATTATAAATCTCCCCATAGCCTTTTCTTCTCCAAGCTATTTAGCACTTTCCATCATTCTTTGTAGGACATAGTTTCCAGATGTTAAACCACCCTTTCTTCTCATCTGGAAGGCCAACAGTTGGTCATGGTCTTATTTTCCGTTCTGCTGCTCTCTGGTAAAAGTGGCTGCATTTGCATAATATAGGCTAGTTTTAAGGGTTAGTTTCTTGTGGGTTAGCAGGATACACAAACTTAATCCATCTGAGTGCAGTATTGTGTGAACCCAGAAAAGGGATTATAAATTTTTATCCTGTCTTTATTATTTTTACAAATAACTCAAGACAGCAAACATATCCAACACACTATCCTTCTTCTATTTTCCCCACAACAACTCTGGGAGGTGGGTTGCGCTGAGAAAGAATGACTGACCCAAAGTCACTGGGTTTCATGGCTACAGGCATGACTTGAACCCAAGATGTCCTGCTTTTGAACCTGGTGCCTTAACCACTAGACCAAACTGTCTCCAAGTTCAGCATAGTTGTATAAATGTAGTCAACATGTAACTAAATGAGACTGAAGATACTTCCTTTGGTTAAAACTTTCATTTCCCACCTCGTGTTACATTTTCTTTAGATCAAACTGCCAAACTGTGTAACAAAAAAAGTGATAACTGCAGTGGCCTCCTATTTAGACAACTCACAAAAATCATCATACACAAATCCTACTTAAACCAGTAGGATATTTTCCTCCATATATGTTCCATTTCATCATCTGGCTCCATTTCTGTCTTCTTTTTCCTATTAGCCATGTGAGTACACGGTAAATGGGAATATCTCATTGTTAATGTCTCCAGAAGGTTGGAATGTATAGAAAATATTCTGTAGGAAGAGGCCTTTCATTGCATCAATTTTATTCCCCTCACTGATGATACATATAAAGGCAACAGGCCCTCTCCTCCTTCAGGCCTGCTTGTAATGGCCTCTCCAGACTAATAAAAGGTGTCGCCATCCTATCCTGAATCTCACAACCAGTCTCTTATTCCTCCCATTTTGGAGTGCCTGATCAACACAACACACAATGTCCTTCCTATCCCGCCTTCCAAACCCTCCCTTAAACAACAAAGACCTTGATACTTCAGTCCTTTTCCATGAAACAAGATGTAATTGGCATTGCAATTATTCATACTTCCAAATTCTCTATTGCTCCTCCATCCCCCTCTCTCACTGGCCTTTTTAAGTTTGGGAGGCAGATATTTCCCTTTATGTTACTCAAGAAGTGCGATGAATATTAATGGCTATCTATAAGCAGAGAATACATCCTAACATTTATTACATAATTATCATAAACTCCTTCACTCAGAAATGGCTCAGATTTTAAAAAGGCATCACCCAGACTGACCTGAATCCCTTTCATGTTATGCTTATCCAGAGCATTGATTCCTCGGCTTCTTGCTCACCTGAAAGATGTCGTTGGCACACTTACGACAGAGGTTGTGTTGGCAGGGCAGGATGACCACTGGTTTGGTGAACATCTCCAAACAGATGGGGCAGATAAGCTGTTTCTCCAGGTTATCCATGCTCTGTGAAGTCCCCAGCATCGGCTTGAAGCCCACGGCAAAGTTCATCCCCGCAGCACCGATTCTTGCCCACAGCACACTCTAATGGGCTGGATGGATGACCCCCTCAGCTTTCCCTAAATCTCAATGCCTGCCTTGCCAATCTCTGCTCTCTGCCTTGTTCTGCCTGCCTCCTCCAGCTCTCCTGCCTTGGCAGTGTAGCCTCTCTCCTTCCTGGCTTTTACGCCTCTTCCTGTTTTATTTCCACTTGGGGAATTTTCCTCCGTCCACCAAGCTTGCTTCTCTTTTTCTAGTTTGCCTGTCCAGATCTTGACTTCTTTCTGACATCATTCCCTGTCCTGAGCCTACAAGGCTATTCTTAGTAGGTCACATGACCCCAATGGAATCCCAGCTGCCATTTTTGTCTCAGTAAAGGGTGCGGGGGCAAAGCAACAGCTGTCAACAGGATCAGGTGACACTTAGTCACTACTCCACAAGAAGCTATGACACTTTCAAAAGATGGCTGTCAGACTGGGAGGAAGAAGTCAGTGGCATACTCCTGTGCTATATCCAAAACAGTAAGATTCAAGTATTGTTGGGGAAAAGAATTAAATCTTTTCACATATTGGATCAAAATAAAGACCTTCCACTAAAGGTATAACTGGATGTTATGTAAGTGGCTGGAACCAGATAATTCGGACTGCAAGCGTCTACTAAGGAATAAAATGAATTCTCTTATTTGCATTTCTTCAGACAGGTTCCATGAAATATTACAAACTGAGTTTGCAATTATGAAGTCAAGGAATGCTGTGAATATGTAAGTGGCTGCTCAGTCTCTCTCTCTCTCTCTTTTTTGCAAGTGCAATTAAGCTGTTGGCTTTTGGTTTGATTGTACTTGACACATTAAGCAGCATACTCTCAACATTCAAAATGAATCATCAAAATATTAAGGAAACATGTAAAATTAGAATAGACTTAAAGGTAACCTTCGTAAATACTTTGCAAAATAAACAAGTCTTACAACTTTGACATTCAAAGCAATTGATAGCCATTAGCCAAGGATACTTAAAAAGCCACTGCTTTGAATCACACCAACCAGTCTTAACAACATTAATATCTAAACCAGCTTTGCAGATCCTGGAGCCTTCCAAACAGGATTTCCTGCAGTCAAAATCCAGATCTGGATGGTTTCCAACTGGGGTTGGAGCGAGAAGGCTGCTTAAAAATAATTGGGATCTTTAGGATAAAGAAACAGAAATCAATATTGTGCGCTCTTACTCATTAGCTGGCTTAAACTGGGATTTTAAGAACTTTGTATTGTTTTTAAATGGGATTTTAAAATAAAGGGCCAAATTTAATATAACTTAATTTTAATGGTTTTAAATTTTGCATTGTATGTTTCTTATTCTTGGCTGTTCACCGCCCTGAGTCCTTCGGGAGAAGGGCGGTATATAAATTAAATTAATTAATTAATTAATTAAAATGGACGTTGTGTAGTTTGGGAGGAAAGTATTCGCTGCTAATTGCACAATAGTTTTAAGCTTCTATCTGAATAAACTTTTACTGGGGAGACCAACTGGAAAATTGGCTATATATTACTAATTATATTTCCCAAAGTTTTTATTACTAACTGGCTTAAATGTAAGCTGACTTCAATTGTAAAGCCGGATGGATGGATGGAATAAACATTTGAGTAATTATGTTTAGTATAGGACAATTTTATTTTTGTATAGGTTTTATTCTTTCTGCATATATTTTTTAAAAAAAACAAAACATTAATACCTACACAAACATTTGTTAGTTGTCTCAGGTTGAAACACATCATTTCCATCCATTGTTGCCTCTTCAGATGGATCATATTTCTCCAGGATTTTGGTTTTCCAGCCCTGCTACTTATTATCCTTTTAAAGGAAGTGCCAAAAGATGGATTTGGTAGCTTCTGCAGGAAAAGCACTCACCCACTGACTGAATCCATCCCACTGAAATGCTGCATGGGATTCGAATACTTGGAAAGGCTTCTTAGAAAAGATTTGTGTGGACTTAGTACAGCAGCTAAAAGGCTTTCAGCTTACAACAGAAACAGAAGATTTTATCACAGATGTCCAGGACAGCACAAAAAAAATCACCAATAATCACTATTAAACACCGCAGGATATTGGTGCAATGGACACAGCCTGGAGTATGCTTGGGATATGCAAGAAAAAGCTAGAAATGTTTGCATTAAAATACATACATCGATTAAGATAATCTTAAAAGATTAATGTACAATTGAAACCAGTGGGGGTTTTTTTCTTTTGGGACTGATGGACAAAGGGTTGGAAAAGAAATGGAACTTTATATATGCAGCAAGATTATTGTATGCATAAAGATGGGAAGAATTTGGCATTATCCCCAATGGAGGAATGGTTGGTAAAAATGATATAACTAAGTTCACTTCTTTGGTTAGGGAAAAGAAATATCTACAATTATTGCTAACTGGAAATCCCTTACAGACTTTTTGCATGAAATAGAAAAAAATGGGACATGATTTATGGTTTTGATGATTAAACAGAATTGATATAGAAAGAAGAGAGGTATGTTGTAACCATAGAGGTAAAGTTATAGCAATAGTACTTATATACTGCTTCACAGTGCTTTACAGCCTCTCTAAGAGTTTGCTTTACATTTTTTCTATGTGTTTCTTTCTTGCACCTCTCTTTGATTTCTTTTTCTTTCTTTGTATTAGATTATGTTAGCTTTTTCTATTCTTTAAAAGATCTTTAATAAAACGATACATAAAAGAAAACATTTTTTGGAATAGCTTGGACCTAGATCTGATTCTCAAAGCAAAAATGTGTATCTGATTATATCTTCCTGACCCATTTATTCTCCCAACTGTAGAAAATAGTCACTTCTTAATACTTATTTTTCTGCTAAAGCAGGGAGTCAAATTACCAAAGTAATTATTCTTAAGCCATATATACCATTAAGACTGAAGAGACTATGCAGTTTTTAGGCAAGGCTGGGTCAAGCATGTTAGGTTCTAGAATAGCGCACATTTGTAATTAAATTATAAAAAAATACAATTTCAAAAGTTCAAATTCCTGTACATACAGATACCCATTTGTTATACTTCTCTTGACAATAATTCAACCTCTGCTTCTATTCTATTGTCAAAGAGTTCATATGATTAAGATACATTCTATGGAGCAGGATTTCTCAACTTGGCTATTTTAAAAAGTGTGGAATTCTGGGAGTTGAAGTTCACACATCTTAAAGTTGCCAAGGTTGAGAAACACTGCTCTGAGGCGATGAAACAAATTAGCTTCATCTCCTATGTGAGTGTCTTTTAAAATGATCTTGCAGTATTTAAAGAATAAAAGATGACTGCAGCAAAACAGGTCAGATATGGAAGAGTGGAAGTCAAACTTCTCCTCAGAAACCTGAATTTTTACATACTGGTACTGGCTCACACATGATGGTTCCTGCTGCCATTATTTATCTGTCGTGGGCACCTTATTCCACCCCAATGTGTGCATGAGAGAAAGGGCCCTTACAACCTCTGCTGTCTAATGACAAAAGATAATCAAACCCAAAAAACAGATTTCTGTAGTATCACTTGCTGATCTTATAGCTTATGACCATTCCTATCAGTTATATACATTTTGATCTATAGCTATGTATTTCTTGTAATTTGATTTAGAGCTCTTGATCATTTAAATATCAATATTTAAATATGGTTTTAAATATTGATTCTGTTTTCCAAGGTACCCCAACAACATTTATTCGTCTCTAGGGCCTAGTTATTTATAAAAATGTTGAACAGGATAGATCTAAGACAGAACTCAACATACTTCACACATCCCCATCCAAGTTAATGTGCAAATTAAATATTCATATTGGTATGGTTGCAAGGCCAGTTATTGATCCTTAAATAGCATAATACAGCCCACAAATATATTAAAAACAGTAATTTGTTACTTGCCTTGTTCTACTAAAAAATTCCAGCATACGGGAAAAACTAGGATGTCCTTGAAGAGCCAAGGAGAGATTGCATGCAAAGTACATCAGACCTACCCCAATATTCCCAGGAATGTATGAATGAATACATCCTAAGGAAACATGAACAAAAAACCGGCTCTTTCCTTCAGAAATATTTAATTGTGCTGATAAAATCCTAACAAATTTTTTTTTTAAATCACAGTGTGAAAAATGCCCTTGCCCAGTACTGCCCCACAGAAAAGGATTTGGGGCAGTTTAAGAGGCAGGATGCTACACAGCAACCAAAGCTCTCTGGAGCAGCAGTTCATCATGGGAGACGATGGCCAACACCAACTTACCAGGCAGGCACTCCAAATCCCACCATACTTCACACTACACCCTGAAATGCAGCTTGGCACCAATGCATAGGTCAGAAAGGGCAGTCCCAGTTGCCAGGGGACAGCCCTAGCAGGGCAGTTTGCCTCCCTAGCACTGGGAGGCAGGGAGCCCAATATCCCCTCCTCCATCATGAGTTGGGCTTTGACAAGGGCACAATTTGGCTGGCTTAAAAACACAAAATACCAAGATTGGAAGGAGAAAGAATGGCTGGGGATAAAAACTGCTGGGCTGGCAACATTCATCCATTTTCTTTTCCTTCATTGCTGTGGGAATATAGGCTAAACAAAGACGTGTTCTGTTGCTGGAGAAGGGGAAGCTGTTCCTTGGGCCTAAAGAGGCGGAGCTAAAGTGTCTCTCTTTCCTTCAAACCAGCTCCTTGCAAGGTCTGAGTATGCCTGTGGCCATGTTCCCTGAGAAGATTTATGACTCTGAAGCAGGCATTCAGGCACCCTCACCAAGGTCACTGCACAGCATCACAACTGGAGAGGGAGCTCTTTGTCCAGAGTCCAAAGGATTGGTAATTCAGACCTGGGCAGGATGTCTCTGGAATGGTTGCTGGAATAGGAACTGTGCTGTGACTGGTAACCGAACTCTGATGGAGGGAAGAGAAAGTGAGGTTAGAAAAGGAGGAGCAAGATAGAAAGCTTTAAAGCGAGTTTGCCTACTAGAATGGACAGGTGTTTGTACTAGGCTTAAGAAACGTCTGCTGTTGGTCTATGCATAGCATTCAAGATCTGGAGAAAAGGATGCCTCCACTTCTTCTGAATAATCTCTTCCAGTGCTAACCAGTGATCACTCACCAAAATAGAAGAGACTGAGAGAGAGCCAAAGCAACTACCGACACATAAAATAAGACAATTGTTCAGGGTGGCCTTAGCCATAGAGACTTGTCTAGAGTAGCATTTCCGCCTAAGCAGATATCAATATTGCTACTAATGTGGAATGACTGCATCTGCTGCAGGTATTTTTGGCCATGGCTCCCTCGCCTTCTACTTTGCCCATCTCCATGTGCAGTCAGCTGCATCAATCCTCCAGATAAATCTCAGGCATGTAACTACCACTTTGTGAACTGGGCAACAACAAGCCAACTCAATCTATCCACATGTCCTTTGATTGGCAAGGCATTTGTTCTCTGAAAGTGTATTCAACAAGCCCAGTCATTACAATAGTAAGTTTCTGAGTGTGTATCCTCAGGTTGTAGTACAGGTAGTCCTCGACTTACAACAGTTCATTTAGCAACCATTCAAAGTTACAACAGCGCTGGAAAAAGTGACTTATGATCACTTTTCACACTTACAACTAATGCAGCATCCCCATTGGTCACATGATCAAAATTCAGATTCTTGGCACCTGACTCACATTTATGACACTTGCCATGTCCTGGGGTCATGTGATCCTCTTTTGCAACCTTCTGACAAGCAAAGTCAATGCGGAAGCCAGATTCACTTAACAACCTTGTTACTAACTTAACTGCAACGACTCACTTAACAACGGTGGCAAGAAAGGTCGTAAAATGGAGCAAATCTCACTTAACAAACATCTCATTTAGCAATGGAAATGTTGGGCTCAATTGTGGCTCTAAGATGGGGACTATTTGTATAGAAAGCAGCAGAATTCCATTCCACAGCAGATTTTAACCCACCAGCTCTTCCCCAGATCAGTGATATTCTGGAAAAAGCTCGTCCTTGATGCAAAAAGATCCTAGATCTAGCCAAGGGTGTATTACATTTCAGAAAACAGAGGGGGTTCCACTGAAGGGACTGCTTCACAGTAGCAGATGATGGTGAGGAAAAGGGTCACAAACTCTAGTAGCAAAAAGCTTCTTTTAGACCCTTCTAAATCTAGACATCAGCTGCCAAAAGGCTCCTGTAGCTTCCCCATGACTTTCCCACCACACACCAGTGATCAAGCTGTGCTTACAAGGTCATGGCTTGCGGGACTGATTCTCATCTGTAGTGTGCAATGTTGTATTTGCTGTTGGCTGCATTCGGATAGCCTCACCACCTAGGGAAGATGACACAGTCACTCAGCTTTGTGAGTTTGAAGCAGAGGAACAGGATGAAAACACAACCCTCAACATTCCATTAACAGTCATCATTTATCTATGCCCTAGACCTGAGACTGGCTACCTTAGAGGGGGAGGGGAGAAGGACTGAACTTAATAGGATGGGGGGGGAGACAGGGGATTTTCAGGTTATTATTTATTGTATGGAACATTCACATTACATTTTGATACAAAAAAAACCACGAGATAAAAATATGAAACATAAAATCTAAAGTATTATAAACGTATGTCTAGATTACAGATATAATTTTTTGCTTCATTTGTTGTAGCCAGAAAATCAGCGAAGTCTCCATTATAGGCTTTATTTTGGCACTCTGTCACTATGTTGGATAGACTGCTCCCCCGCACCCTGCTTTCAGCCTTGATGGCCTCCTGCACCATCCTGCCGGCCAGAATGGGGCACAGGGGGCCTCACGCCCCACCCCCGTTTTGGCTGGCAGAGTGCTGCAGGCCGCCCAGGCTGAAAATGGGGCACGGGGGAGCCACCTGAGGACCCCCGTGCCCCATTTTGGCTGCCAGAGGCACTGCAGGCCGGTCCTTTGCTATTTCCAGGCCAGCCCCAAGCAAGGGCCTTGAGTTTGACACCCCTGATCTAATCCAACCCTGTGCTATGTGTAGGAAAACCAATTAAACTATATTTGAGAGATGACTATCCAGCCTCTTCTTTAAAATATTCAGGGATGGCAAACCCACAATGTCAGTAGCCAGACTGTTGTACTGTTGTACAGTTTTTACTCCCCCCAGATTTCTTTAAGTAAAAAAGAATAGTTATCAACACATTCTGAGGAGACGTAAAAAGTATGAGCAAACCACATGAGGGTTTACATTGCATTCATTACACTTCTGTATTAATGCAGATACTTTTTGTGTGCTTCCTGTTCAAATCACTGAAAAATAGTGCTGACCAAGTTTGGGTCAGCATTATATGCCAATTTCTGTCATACAAAGCATAGTCTGTGTGGAGTATTTCCCATTTTTCCTATTAAATCAGAAAACTAGCAGAAAACCCAGCAGAAAAAGATTATTGATTTCTTCCTGTCATTAATTGCAGAAGTTAAATAATTTCTGCCTAATAGGCCCAGTCAGCTAAATACTTGATCTCCTAGAGATCAGAAGCTAGCAAGAAGTCAGTACCTGCGAGAGGTCCCTGGAAGACAGGAAATGGGGGGGGGAGGGAGGAGGGCAGAGTTCATGTGAACATGCTCTGTACATGTGAAGAGACATACAGGCTGTATCTGACATACCCTAGAAATAGCAATAGCAATAGCACATAGACTATATACCACTTCACAGTGCTTTACAACCCACTCTAAGCGGTTTACAGAGTCAGCATATTGCCCCCAACAATCTGGGTCCCCATTTTACCAACCTCAGAAGGATGGAAGGCTGAATCAACCTTGAGCCTGATGAGATTTGAACTGCCAAACTGCAGGCAGCCAGCAGAATTAACCTGCAGTACTGCATTCTAACCACTGCGCCACCGCAGCTCTGGGGGAGAAAGAGCTGCATATGCCAAAAACTCCACTAACATTTCCCTTGGCTCTGGGGGTCAGCAAGTGCATGAAACTGAACTCCACTCTCATCCCAGTGTTTGCCCTAAAATCTCACCATTGTCTTCTGCACGGATCTGGGCCTCCAGGTCTTCAGGATTGACATACTTGTAGGACTCATCATCTTCAGGTGGGCGGCATTTCCCACAACAGAAACAGCAGCAGCAGCAGCAGCAGCAACATGTAAAGATGCTACAGCACGCTAATATTGTCTGGAAAAGGGGTGCAAATGACAAAATTAGCCTCCTCTTAAGAGTAGTCAATAACAGACACTCATCGTCAGAGCAATAGCTGGCAGAAAGAAAAAAAATAGCTGGAGAAAGGGAAGAAAAAAACCTGTCTGTTCCTCTTCTATGAGCCACCTACCTTGAACCAACACTTGGACATGAGGAAGTAATACTTCACACTTTCTTCCCCAAACTGCTCGGACACATAGAGTCCCATGGAGCCATATTCATCATAGAGACGCCGCTTGTTCTCATCACTGAGAATTACATTGGCATTATTGATCTCCTTGAACTTCTCTGCTGCTTCTGGATTATCAGGATTCTTATCTGGGTGATATTTCAAAGCCAGTTTCCTGGGGAAGGAAGGGGTGGGAATACATATTTAAGCCACATCAGCAAACATCCTCCACAATGTTAATAGATTATGAGCCATCAAAGCTCAGGGACGTCAACAGCTCCTTCTATAGGAGGTGTGAGTGGGCTCATAGTCTTTCCGGTTTCCTAGTAAGACCAGTAACAGGTCACAGAAAGAGGCTCTAGAATCAAATGGCTTAGAAAAAAGTGTGGGCAACAGTAGAGTCCTCAAATACCATCAGTAGACAGGGTGACTCAGTTTTAGCAACTTGATCTTCCATCTGGACCACTGCAATGTCCTCAACATGGGGCTGCTCTTGAAGAGCATTTGGAAGCTTCAAGTGGTGCAGAATGCAGTAGCTCAAGTTATTCGGTGCATTCAACATTTATTTTCTGTGAACTGCATTGGTTGCCAGTGTGGTTTTTGGTGCAATTCCAGGTGCTGGTTGTCACCTTTTGGAATTAGGTTGAGGGACCATCTCTCCCCAATGGTTTCTGGCTAACCAATCCTATTATGCAGGATGGGTATATTTAAGGTCCTTTTAGTTTCTTGGTCCATTTAATGATTATGTTATGTGATTTATTTTTGGTTGCTATATTTTAATTTTTGTACTATATACTTAATTTCTTTTTGATGCCTAGAGTCAGTTGGTAAGATGGGCAGCCATACAAACTGAATGGTTGGTATGGAGTAAATGTATGGAGTAAAATGAAGTAAAAAATAAATTTAAATAAACTTCCAGATGTATAGTCTTCAGTCCCAGAATTCTCACCAATGGCTGTGTTGGCTGTAGGAGTTGAACATAGATGCCCTAGTTGAGAAACACTGATCTACCAACTTAGTAGATCAATATGATTTACTAAGAGGACTCAGAGGCCTTTTATGGCTGTGATGTGTATGATTTGGAGGATGATTTTTAATTTATTTTTTTTATTTACAAATAATCCTCAATTTATGACAGCAATTGGGACCAGAATCTCAGTTGCAAAGCAAAACGGTTTTAAAAGAGATAACTGCCCACATGACTGCTTTGTTCAATGACCAAAATTCCACCATTCCTGTTTTTTTTCATTAAATAACTGCATGGTTCATTAAGGGGATTCCCAGGTAAGGAGTGCAGGTAGTTCAGGGGAGCAGGTAGGCCCTGGAAAGATCCACTTGGGAGCTGAATATCTTTCCTGCCAAAAGCCAAGTAAGATTTTCAGCCCTTGAGCAAAAAGACACTTACGTGCAGCCTGCACAGGTCTCTGCCACCTGGCTCAGGCACTTCGCAATCCTTATCTTCTCACACTGATTCTCCATTCTCTGCATGGGATTCAGCTGCTTCTGTCTCTGGGGGCTGCCTGAAAGAGCTGCCTGCCAAAGGAGTTGAGCTCGCCTCCATGCATGGAAGGAAACTGAAAGACTGGGGCTGTTTCTGCACGCAGCTTGCAGAGGTGCATGCAGGTATAGGTATAACAAAGGTATAACGTGTGCCATTCTAGGGGCACAGATAATTGGCCGGTGCTGTTGCATTTTGCATCATCCTACAGCTGATACCCCAGGACTACTAGATGAAAGACTACCCTGCAGAAGTCCAGCCTGTAGAATAATGTTACGTGTCCTAAAGTGTAATTCTTAATGAGTAGAATAGCAGAAAATGCATTTTCTGCACCCCAGAAACTTGCTTTTTATTTAACACCTTAACCAAGAGTATGCTGGTCAATTTTGTAAATTGTAAATATGTAAAATGTAAATTGTAAAATGTAAATATACCCACAGATTTTAGCAATGCTAGCTTGCTAACCAGTTATCAGAGACCTATGATGCTAGATGATGGAAGTTTCCCTGCTTGGCTTCTTTCTTGGGCACTTTCTCTGTTTGTGACTATCTGTTCATTGTTTTATATGCAGTTTTTTGGTTGCCTCCAACTATCAAAAGGACCAAAGCAAGGGGACTCCTGTGAAGTCAAACATCTTGGACATAAGGAAAGCTAACTTAAAACCCAATCCAAGAAACACAGAATAGGTACCCAACCTGTATGCTTTCTTGATGTCTTCTGGGGAAGCACCCTTTTCCAAGCCCAGGATGTGGTATAAGCTCTCTCCAGCCCGTGACATCTTCCTCTGTGGCCGGCCTCCTTCCGCCATCTTGTTCTAAATTAAGCAGCAACACAAAGGGCTGAGTTATAGCACAAAAAGGGTGTCATTGTAAAAGAGAGCAAATGCCTATTGATAAGAATGTCTGTTGCTACACAGGGGTGCAGATAACTGCTCTACATCCCACTGTGAAGGAGGCAAAGAATCTGGTTAATATTCAGGGTATGCATCTTGTGCTGTGGAGAACTCTTGCTCACATCCTTTGCTTGAGGATTATATCTTAGTCTGCTAAAAGGATGAGAAAAGAAACCTTACTGCAACAGAACCTAATTCTGTGGCCCTTAGTAAACTGCCTTGGTATGAGGAGAAAAAATGGGGAAGTTGCCAAGTAAATAGATAATAACAACAACTTTATTGTCATTGTACATGTATACACAGTATACCCATACAACAAAATTCCCTTAACACCCAAAGACCAGGTCCAACACACATAACAATCCACAAACACCCCACCACCCACCACAAATTCCTTACCCCTAAACCACCCAAACATCCACACAACAGACCAAGTAATGCTGTCCAACAGCTCACTGATGGTGGCCCTTTAG
>JANHZT010006508.1:108683-120394 GCA_032468215.1 Stegonotus admiraltiensis
CCCAGAATTCTGGGAGTTGAAGTCCACCCATCTTCAAGCTACCAAGGTTGAGAAACACTGTCCTAGAAGGTTCCATGTTTTACTGAGCAGCTCTGGGATACATAGCAGCACAAGTGATGCATTGAACATTGCTGGCAGAAACTGGAATTTGATGAAACACACATACTGTAGGTATAGGCCTATACCGTAGAGGTAAGAGCAATTGAATGCCCGTACTTCTCCATTTACTGTGCTGGTAGAATGCCATCTGACATTAAGATCCCTCATACCTTACTAGAAAAGAGTGGGTGGTGACCAATTTCTCTTCATGATGCTTTGACATTTTTGCATGTCATTTGCTTTCAAGACCACTTGTTTTACATTGGCAGGAACAAGTGGCATAACTGGGACATCATGTAGGGTTACTTTGGCTTCTTTAGATCTTATGGACAAGATTCTTAGTAGTAGCAGCTCTGCTACTGTGGGATGGACCTGTGCTGCTCTTGGCTTTTCAGGCAGCTAAGATGTGTGTGTTGAATTTGAGAGGTGGTAAGTACCTCAGTTTGAAAGCAAGCAAATGCAACTAGACAAATAAGTACCACTTTGGTGGGAAAGTAGCAACTTTCTGTGTACCTTGTGGTATACTCATGCCAGCCACATGATCACAGAAGCATCTTCGGACAATGCTGGCTCCCTCAGCTAGGAAATGGAGATGAGCACCGCACTCGAGTCAGACACAACTGGACACAACTTTACCCTTTTTTTAACCCTAAATATCTGAGCATTTACTTCTGTCTTGAGAATAACAGTGATGAATCCCTCACCCCCTTTTGAAGACAGGTTTGAAAGTCTCTTTTTTTGCTTTGCTTGTCTCTCTTTTTGAGGTCATAAAGACTGCATCTGTAAATAATCCTGAAGTGGACTGTTTTGGTCCTTTCCCAATTTGGATATGGAATTGAAAATATTTGTTGCTCCAATGAATTACCTGTCTCTACTTGAATAGAAGGTATTGCCTTCCTGGCACTTCATACAATGGTTTCCTTCTGGACCAAGAGGGTAGGGATTGGAGACACTATTTTGCAATGGTTTTGTTCCTACTGAACAACAAATCCTGCCAATGTCAATCTAGTAACCAAGTGCGTGTGTCCTTCTCTCCTCAGTTTACCACACCTTGAATATTGGCAGCAATGTTAGATGACATAGAGCTGAGCTCAACTCCTGGTCACTGGATAACAGTACAACACCTCACCCAGGCACTAATTATAATTTGTAGCTCTTCTAAGATATTCTGTAATTCAGTTGTATTGCATGATTTATTTTTTATTCTGATACTATGATTCTTTCAATCTTTTTGTGAAATTAAATAGACTGAGCAAATAGAATGCAAATGACATCCCCGTATTTCCCTCTCTTCACCTGAAAGACATCCAACTAAGAGATCCCAATTACAAAGAGATAAAGCCAAGTCGTGCTGTAAATATTTTATTATGGCATTTAAAAAAAAAAAGCAAGTCAGCTGAGTACAGTACTGAAAAACAGACCAGGATAAGGGAATGCAGGTTGGGGGCCTAATGTTAGGCCAGTAGCCACTTTTGGTTTAGAAGGCAAATATAGCTCTGGCTTTCACTAATAGTAGTATTGACTTTAGGCGTAGAGCACTTGCCTCTAGCATGAGGTCCCTTATAGCAACACTATGGTCCCAAATGCTTCTGCAGTCAGGAATTAGGGAGGACAAGTGCAATTTACACACAGCTGTCAAAGATTATAGGATCCTGAATAAGTCAGCATCAAATTATTTTAGAGAGGAACCCCAGGCCAACGTGCAGAAGCCTGCTTGCATTGCACATCAGCCAGTGAGGAAACACATATAAAAGGGCACAAGTAGCTCACCGGGTCAGTGAAAAAATTCAATGGATTTGCAGGGATACACTTTCTTACAGCATCCTTGATAGGGGGACAAGATGCTGCTGAAGCTACACATGGAAGCTGGATGAAAGCAACCAGGTGACCCAAAGAGATCCTTTCATGGAGCCTCCTGAAGTCAAATCCAGGAGAAAGGTCCCTGAAGGAAGAATGGAGCCAGATGCCTTAGAAGCCTCCCAGAATAATGCCTCCTCTCTTCCACTGCTTGCGGCTATGATGCTGCTGCCCACGGTGAAGTCACATTTCATACAAATTCTTACATTCTTTATACTATTTTATAATAAAGATATTGCATTTTTTAACAAAAAAAAGCATGGGAAGCAGTACTACAGTGGAGTAAATGCCGCAATAAATATCAATAAATATGAAGGAGCCTGTGAATGAGAAGGTGGTAGCAGCAGCAGCAATGTTTCCATCCCAGTTGGTGTATTATAGCAGGAAGTGGTATCAAAATTGGACCACTGCTGAGAAGTCTAGTAAAGCTTGTAGTTATGGAAAGAAAGGACCAGGGCAATAGCATTATGTCTGTAGTCAAGCCAAGAAGAGACACCCAATACTCAAGAAATAAAGCCTTGTCCAGCAGAATCAGGTCAGCAATCCATGTCGTCATTCTCATACCAGGGGATGGTGGCATCTGTGCCAAAATAACGGTCTCCAAAGTTCCCTAATAAAACATGAATTACATGCTTGTAATAGATGCATTCTAGCCCATGGAAATACCCACAATACTGCATCAAACAATAAGTGTTAATCTTGCAGACTAGTGTCCTCACCTAAGACAAAAATGATTGCTAAATCAGCCGAACAAAATCACTTTATCAAAACATGAATGCTACAGCTAGACAATGCCTGATCTGTGCCACTCAGGCTCACCAAACCAGCCAGAGCAAAACAGAGTGTCAGAAAACCACAACTGCTTACCAATGCCAGGGATGATGTGGAATTCCTCATTGACTCTCTTGTCCACAGCTGTGGTGATGATACGCACACGGGGAAAAGCATAAGCCACAGAATGGACTCCCATCTCTGCCATCAGCAGAGACAGTAAGAAGATCCTATCCTCTTGTACATCATGATCCTGTAGGATACAGCACTTGTGAGAAGTCCTTATATGACTCCATCCAGACTGCAGGTCAAATTGTTTTCCAAACCCATTTTCAGTGACACCTTTAACCATCAATCTCATGTATGCAATCCATATTAGCTGTATTCATGTCTTGGCTTACAACATCAAGAACAGAAGAATTCCAACCAACCACTCATCTCATGTAACAGGGCCTCAACATACCAATAGCACCCGAATAGCCATCATGGCAGCAGCTCCTGTAGACACAGTGCTATCCATCAGGATGACGTAGTCTTCACTGATCTCTTTGGGCAGCCTGAGATAATGCAGCTGGCAAGAGCAGAAAAGAATTCAGAAGAAGAATCTTATCCACAACTCGAACCCATCTCAAAACTATCTAACTCCCTCCCAAAAGACCCTATTCCATATTTTCACCTCAGGTTCCCCTGTGTCATGGTTGGTTTGGATGAGAATTTTTCCCAGGCGAATATCTTTGCAGACAGCTGTAAGAGCCTGCTCCATGGTCTCACCTGCTCGCAGGATGGAGATTCCAGTGATCTATAAAAGGGGAAAACAGCTTTTTTCCAAGATCCTTGTCAATAAGCAACCACTCGTGTGTTCTTTTTACACAAAGTCAGCTTATTGCCCCCACAATCCGGGTCCTCATTTTACCTACCTCAAAAGGATGGAAGGCTGAGTCAACCTTATTATTCTATTAGTCTATTCACCACCTTTTCCTTATTCTGTCCTACAGAGATACTACCCCTTTGAGGCAATAAAAAAAAAATCACTCACCCGCTGCCTGTGAAATCTCTTTCCATCATAAATTGTCCCCTGTGGTGTCTCTACAGTTACCGGCTGAAAAAGTCAAGACAATTGTCGGTAGGAGCAGTAGGAGCTGACAAGGCCAAATCGGCAACCACGCAAGGCTACTTGCTGAGGCATGCTTGAACCAAAAAACAAAAGAATCACCCCATATGCAGATAGAAGGTTAGACGGTCTGTGGCATCTCTGTTGGCAATTGTAAGATAAGTGTTTGTATGTGATCTTAAATGAGTGGAGAAGCACATACCTTGAGTGGTAGAAAGGAAAGGGCGTGTTCAATCAGCAACCGCATGAGGCGCTTGGAATAGAAGATGAATTCATCCCTGCTGGTGTCCTTGTTCCTGCAAAGCAAACAGAAGTAAAAGTAATATTATTCCATGCTAGGATTCCATCCCAGAAAACGTCTTTATCTAAAGCAAGCCTGTCCCCATTGACTTTTGACACCTCTGAATTCGCCCATGAAACCCGTCTTTTCCTTAAGCAGCTGTGATGTTCCTCTGTAGCTGCTAAAACACAAACTGTTGGATTTTTCCCTCTCCAAAGGCCTATAGCCTGTCTCAGAGGCAAGCATACCCCACTGATATATCTTGCCTAGTACCTGATAATAGTGTGCATCCCCCGAACCTGCGGTGTGCTCTCCAAGACACTTAAGGTTGTTGGCAATGGTTGTCCCTGATGAGCAGAGGCCAAGGCTGCTCTGTGCAAAAATAAGAATGATGAGTCACATGGAAGAAAAAAACCAATGTATCTGCTGGCCCTACAATAACAGCTCTGCATGCAAAACATCGTTTCTGCTCATATGGTCCCTCCCCCCGCCCCAACATTTGTGCACAAAGAAACAAAATTGGATCCAAAATAAATTCTGAAAATTCAGGTTCCCCTCCCTGCTTCTAATAAGACAAATAATGTAACCTAGGGCATGAAACCGCTTACGAGCAATTATAAATTGCTCTAACTTCACTCAGCAATTAAAGCACACCAAAGTCTCCAATGCCCACTCTTGAAAGTCAGGCACGGCTAAATTATCTTCCTACTACTGGATTAAAAAACAGGAGCACAGGAGCAGAAAGACACCCACCCACCCCCACAGCCTTGCTCCGTTCCCACCGTCCCCTCAAAATGGAACACAGTACACAAGGAGAGGAAGGTGCAGCAGGAAATAGCCAAAGGAGACCAAGTGTCCTCACATATGCCAGCGTAGCTTCCTCTGATGCAGGTGCCCAGGCCCAGCAGGACAGAAGAGAGACAGATAGAGTGCGTTAGGAGGGGCAACAAGGCAGCAGCTTCCTGCCTGAGACATGGGGCAGAGGAACAGCAGAACGCTCCCACAGTACCAAAACAGGGAGAGCAGCTGGGATCCAGTAGCTCACTGCAAGTAGTCTTAAAATGACTGAATGAACTTCCTCTTCTCCATCCCAACCTCGCTAGAAAGGCATACCATTCTGATATGCAAATCACACTTGTAGAAATGTGGCTGGAATGTAAAATGTATTGAAACCCCATTCAATGCAGCCCCATACATTATTGTGTATATTATCATACACAAAATAATAGGCAATAAATATTTCCTTGACATGGAGGAGAAAGTGAGACTATCAAGCAGCACCCTTCCTGAGAGCTCTACTTAGAAGTCTGATTCTAAAGAAAGACAGCAAAGATGAACTGTCAGTAAAAAGAGCACGAATCTAACATGTTCTAGTGAGGTTCCAAAGCGGCCAGAGGTTTGCACATGCCCATTAGCGAATCTTCAGCCTAAACAATTGCCTGTATTGACCTCCTTGCTAGTCCCACCAGATACTGCCAGCAATTCTTCCCCAACACCCAGCTGCTCTCCCACTGGCTGGCTTGATGGGTGTCAGAGAACAATACTAAGATGAAGAAGGTGGGGGAGAGAAGAGAAGAGGAGGAAGGATCTAGCTCTATTTCTTTAAGGGTGCCACCATACCTGACTGTGATTTCACGCTGGGCGGTAGGAGGAGGAGCCCACACCGGGAGGCAGTATTACAAGGCAGGGAGTAGTGGGAAGTGAAACAAAACAGAACAGCCGGTCACTGCACACAGCAACATTTGCCCCAAGGCCAAGCCTAAAATAATAAAATGGTGGCGCCATTCTTCCCCATCTCCCTATTGCTTACTAATTTGGGGACAAAAACCATGTGGTAGGTTGGGCCATCGGGAGTGGAAGAATTCTAGGGACACCCATGAGCCACAGCCAGGAATTGGATGCCTTTCCAGGATATGGGGAAAGGGTAAGTTCTTGGCTATAATAACAAAAAGCAGATACTGGGCAACAAGGAGGAGTAACCATGTGGGAATGGGGCTTTCTGCAGCAGTGACGCTTTCTCCCTCCCCAAGACGACTTCTCCTCACCTTTTCCAATTGGCTATGAACATGCTGAACAATCAAGTCCAGAGCCACAAAGTTCTCTCCGCCTGGGAAAAAAAAAAGGAAGTTTGAAAAACCAAAGAGGTTCTGAAGTATGGATATCTGCACTTTAGGTCAAGGGTCTCCAGCTGAGGAATTCTGGGAGTTGAAGTCCACAAGTCTTAAAGTTGCCAAGGTTGGAGACCCACGCTTTAGGTAATATTTCACCATTCCCATTCATAGCTCAATGGCAGGTCTCATCTTTTTTTAATTTCCTATATGCCATAAATCAATCAGTCTGGTTTTTTTAACGCTCCTTAAAGGTCTTTAAGGTGCAAACCCAGGGGGAGAGCCTTCTCTGTGGGGGCACCTACCCTTTGGAACCAGCTACCCCCCGAGATACGGAGAATCCCAGACCTTGGCGCCTTCCGCCGTGCCCTTAAGACTTACTTTTTTCATCAAGCCGGCTGGCTTAACATTTTATTTTAATTGATTTTAAGGCGTTTGTCAAAGTTTTTAATTTATTGGGGCTAAATTTGTATAATGTATTTTAAACTGTTTTTAATGTTTATATTTATGTTTTTTAGTTTTGGCTGTACACCGCCCTGAGTCCTTCGGGAGAAGGGCGGTATATAAATTTAATAATAAATAAATAAATAAATAAAAAGTTTCCTTGGTCATAGAGATTAATATTTGTTTTTAATCTCGTTAGTTTTTAGACCTTTTATGAGAACCATTTTTGGTGTGGTGGCTAAGGTACTGGGCTAGAAACCAGGAGACTAAATTGTAGTCATATTTAGACATGAAACAGGCACTCTGTGTTCATACTCAAAATTCCTGAGTATCCTACAGTGAGTACTGGCACATAACACAGCCCAATGTTGCACCTTGAAGAAATCAACAGTCATTCCTCTTCCTCCTCTCACCTCGAGGCACCACAATGTCTGCCGCCTGCATTGTAGGCTCAATGTACTGCTCAAAGGCTGGCTCCACAAACTTGCTGTACTGCTTGATGACACCTGCCACGTCCCGCCCACGTTCCATGATGTCCCGCTTCAACCGCCGCACAAGCCGGATATCTGAATCTGTGTCCACAAAAACTTTCATGTCCAGGAGCTGCAGAAGTCACAAGGAAGGGAAAAACTAGAGACACAGGCATCTGGCCAAAGCCTTATCTTAGAACTTATTCCAATGCCTGCATCTTTGAGGGATTCGTTTACAAGTTGCTTCCCACAAATAGATGCATTTATGATACAAATTAAATAGGGAGCCCATCTACCCAAGTTGGTCCATGTCCTACTCATGTGTGTTATCTTTGCCCTATTTAGTACCTGTAGAAGCTCCTTATTGGCAAATGACATGATACCTTCAAATACAATTACATTGGCCCCATAGATAGTTTTCTGCAAAGAAAAGAGAAATAATGTGTCAAAGCCAGGGAGAGAAATCAGAACCCAGAAGTAAGTCAGATCTAAGACATTCTTCCTGGGTACAGGGAAACTTACTTACAAGGAACCAAGCTCAATTCCAATATGATGCCCTCCCTTTCACACTAAGTTCTTTCTTGTACTGCAAGACTCCACAATTTCAAATATAATAGTTGCTAATGGAGTAGAGATACAGCCCTCAAATCAACTATGGAGACAAAAAAGCCTCTAGCAGCACCATTTTCATCCTGTGATCATCAGCTTTCAGGAAAGGGTGATAGTCATTTCTCCTAAACAAAAATGGAATAGTCCACTGTATTCCAGAAATATTATTTATTGGCCACCTTTCTTGTAGTGAATGAAATATATTCATCCTCAGACTGCTAACTTCCTCCACCTACAAACCCCCTACACTAGCAAGCAGGTGAAATAAGACTAATGAGCAGAAATATAATTCTATTAGCTGTCTTCAGTCCCCAAAATGAAATGGATCAGGCATTCAATAAATACTACATTACCATAGCAAAAACAGCATAGCCTACTCCAAATGGACTCAGAAAATCAACTAATGACATCAGAAAAATATTGGTGAGCTTTCTTTTCAGATCATATTCTTCAGATCATATTCTATTCTTCTATTTTGATTTTACTTAGAAACTGCTTTAGAAAAACTTGCATTTCAAAAACCAAGATGGAATTCATTTTGTGAACTAGAACAGAAAATACAAAGTGAGACATTCTGTGAATAGGTAAAGGTAAAGGTTCCCCTCGCACATATGTGCTAGTCGTTCCCGACTCTAGGGGGCAGTGCTCATCTCCGTTTCAAAGCCGAAGAGCCAGAGCTGTCTGAAGACGTCTCCGTGGTCATGTGGCTGGCATGACTAAACACCAAAGGTGCACAGAACACTATTACCTTCCCTCCCAAAATGGTCCCTATTTTTCTACTTGCATTTTTTATGTGCTTTAGAACTGCTAGGTTGGCAGAAGCTGGGACAAGTAACAGGAGCTCACTCTGTTATGCGGCACTAGGGATTCGAACTGCCGACCTTTCAATCGACAAGCTCAGCGTCTTAGCCACTGAGCCACCGTGTCCCTACTGTGCCGCGTACACAGGTACACTGTGTACACTGCGTCCCTACTGTATTCTGTGAATACAGTTAGTCAAATGCAGTTTTCCTTCCAAAGGATCCTGCAGCATTTGAACCTCATCAGGCTCCAAAAGCAGAAATGTCTGCCAATTCAGGCAAAACAGAGTAGTTAAGATAAAGAACATCTTTTTAATTTAAACACTGCATTATTTTCATTGACTGAAAGAAGTTGTAATGAAATAAATGGGAAGTGCACAAATAGTCCTTTTTATAAAAACAGGGCTAGAATCAGGTTGCATTATTTTTCCTGATTGTGAGAAACTCCTTTTTCCCATAGCCAAAGAAACTAAACTGATAAGGTAGAGCAAGTGTTTCTCAACCTCAGCAGTTTGAAAATGTGTGAAATGAATGGGGAATTCTAGGAGCTGAAGTCCGCATAGTTGAGAAACATAGAGGCAGATCAATTTAATGTCTTTATTTAAAAAATATACAGTCATTTTAGGGAGATATTTCAGTTCCACATTAGAATAGAAAACCTACCTCACGAATGAGGAATCTAAAGCTTCCACATGTGAACCACTCCTAGAAATTTTCACTATTGGTGATCCTTGGAGCCATGATTCTGCACTCTCTAGAGGAGTTTAGGTGACTTGCATCTGGCCTATAACAATCCTTCCAACCAAAATTCTATGTATTTGCGCAGTTTTAGCCAATTGCAGGATACCAGGTCATGAATACCTTATGGAGCTAATACAGCCTCACAGAAAAGAGGGGGGGGAGCCTTTTAATTTCTAAAAATTGCTAGGAATTTGCGGGACATTCTCCTGCACCTACATACCCACTCCTTGCTTCTGCTATGTGTAGTAAAATCGTAAACAGGAACTTTAACGCTCTTGCCCTCTTTCAGCTTCTGTAGGACACTGATGAGCAGGTCAAAATCAAAGGCATCAGGATGGTCAAAGTTGTATTCATTACAAGCAGCTTGCTCTTGCTGTTCTTTGTTCAGCACCTGGAAGAGCATCAGAGACATCAGAAAACAGGGAAGAGAACAGACTGGATGAGTACTGTAGAGGTGGTTTCCTAGACTTCAATTTTCTCACTTCTTCCCATCTCTGCCTTTGAGAGGGGTGGAGTTGAGGGAGTTGGGCCAAGATATTTTAACCAGCCCACCTTGTAGAAGCTATCCATGGAGAGGAGCACCACCCAAGGCACATCTAGTGCTTCAATGATTTTGTTGGCCACTGTAGTCTTGCCAGACGCACTGCCACCACACAAGCCTGGGAAAGACGAAAACACCACTAACGCAAGCTAACGAGAAGAGGACAATTTGGAGGAACCGCCCTAAGACCTCTTATTCTTTACTGTCTAGTGTGCCTGGATTTCCAATGATCTCCACATCAACCTCCCTAGTGGGAAAGAAGCCAGCATGCAGATCTCACTCACCAACAGCCTTACTCAAGAGTGGCAAGCATAGATGTGGCCCACACAGCACATTACAACTAAACCCAGCAGGCGTGGTACTACCAATATGGCCAAAACCAGCAGAGTACCCAATTTACATAAATGTTTAAAAAAAACTTATTTCAGCGTAATACTCTCATTCTATGCAAGAAGCTGCAACTTTTCAAGGAGGGAGGGCAAATATGGTACAGAGGATTTTCAAGCAGACCCCCCCCCCCAACAGGACAAAAAGGAGCAGCCGCCGATTCCCCTACCAATGACAAAGGCTTCTTTGAAAGGAGTGCCAGTCTCGTTGTACCAGGGCGGCCGCCCAGCCGTGTAGATGGTGCGCTTGCTGGTCCGAAGCAGCGGCGGCTCCGTTTTCGACTGGCTGGTGGTCCTTTTCCGCGGGGAAAGCGCCGGCGTGAGCGGCAAGCGGCCGACAAGGCTGTTGAGGGCGGCTCCTCTGCTCCCGCTTGAGCCGGAGGGGAAAACCGACACATTGTTAGGGAAGACTATCTCGCCCCCGCCCGACAAAAGCAGATCATGCACGGTGCAGCTTCTCCCGCAACTTCATCCCAGCCACCTGCAATCCGCGCCGCCCTGTCATGCCCCACGTCTCCGGAAGCGTCCGGGGCTCCGCTCTCCCAACGTGCCTCTCCGAGCTTAGGAAGCGCTGCTAAGCAATGCAATGAGAGGCGGAAGAAGTACGTGGCCGTGACTGTGGAGGGGAAATTTTAAAACCGGGAGGTGGCGGACGGGACTTTCCAAGGGGAGGCGGACGAGGGACGGCACCGAACTCGCTCGGGATCCGCCTGCGATGCCCCCGGGGTCGCTCTACCCTCACCTGCTGCGCCGCGCAGCCGGAACAGCTTCCTCGACCACGCCGTCCGCAGACGCCATCTCGGCCACGCTCCCGCCAGTCCTCTGCCTGCAGCCGCACAGCTTGCCGGGAGAAGGCCGAGGCGTGGCTCGCCTTTTTGGCACGGCCGACACCGGCCCTGCACTGCGAAACGTCAAAGTCCAGGAAGACCATAGAGAAGAAAAGACGAGAGGGAGGGGCGGATCCTATTGTGGAGGCTCCGAGCTTTCCCCCTTCTTGGGGAAGCCATTTTCCAGATCCGTGCGGAACGGCAGGTTGCTCGTCGTGGAGGGGGAATGAAATAAGCGACCCTTTTTTTTCATCTGCCGACTATCTGAATGGCAGCCAAAATGAACACATTAGACAGACACATGGTGTGACTTTCATCGCCCGCTTCGTCTAATAATTCACGGAATAAACATTTTTTAAAAAGTGTAATGTCACAGCTAGTTGTTAAAAAAGGGAGGGGGAAGAAGGCGTGTCTCGGCTAGGTATGAAAGAAAGGGGAGGGAAGGTTATCTGTCGTGACAGCCATAAGTGATGTAGTTATCAGTTAAATAAGAAATATTCACTATTCTCTCCATTTTAACTGCTTTCCTGAAAGGCGGGATTGTGCCATCCAAATCTTCATTGGAAAAATGGCTCGTAGTTGCTATTGGGGCAGGGGTGGGCAACTGTGACCCTTTTACAACCTGTGGACTTCAACTCCCAGAATTCCTGAGACAGCCAAGCTGGCT
>JANHZT010006508.1:147177-162252 GCA_032468215.1 Stegonotus admiraltiensis
GGCTCAGGAATTCTGGGAGTTGAAGTCCACAGGTCATAAAGGGGCCATATTTGCCCACCCCTGAGATAGACTGAGCCAGTTTACAACTGACCCTACTTTGATCTTTGCTTCCAGAATCTGATGCTGACATGGAGGTTGTGCTACAAGAAGCCACAGCTCTGCTACAAAGCAAGTTTGGCTTCTTCTCATGCACCATTCAGGTGGAGCACTATCTGGATGACATGGTCACCTGCCACCAGTGCCAGGACCCACAGGACTAAGGGGAAAGTGCTAGCCTGCCTACTTTTCTCTTCTCTTCTCTTCAACTGCCAGTCCCAGGAGGTGCCTGGAAATCCAGGGCCAGAAGCAGGGACCAGCCTGTTTTGCCATTCACAGCAAAAAGCCTCCTCCCAATGCATGTTTAACCAGCCTATGCAGGAAATGGCAGAGCACCAGGGATAATTGTCTGCCCAGCCAAGGAAGTCTCCATGGAAGAGTTGCTGGTGGTTGAGCATCATTCCAAGCTCAGCCTTGCCTCTTCATACTGCATTCCAGTCATGTGGGGCCACAACTGTTTCCATTGTTCATTTGCTAATTGTATTGATGTACAAATCCAACAGAAATGGGGATCTGGTGGCAAGGCCTTTCAACATCTTTGCTTGGAGATGAAAAGCAGTCATTTTTTTCAATCTGGGTAGATTGGTGCTTGTTCAGGGCTTTTATTGTGACCATCTCTGTTTGCATGTGCTGCAGGAGTAACAAAAAGTTCTCAAAATGAATGTGAATGATGAAAGCATGGGTGGAGCAACATTATTCCACTTCACCGCCTATTGTGACTAATACCGCAAAAGTAGAGCCAGCCCAATTTTGCCTGCAGAACAAAGGAGCAACAAAATTAGTCACAAAAATGTCTTCTGTCCCAATGTTCTCACCATCTCACCCCAGCTGGTTATCTTTATTCCTTTTCCTGGAGAAAAGTTGATATTTGCAATAGCTTTGCTGTCTAAACCAAGCTTTAAAAAGTCAGTTCTCATGGGAGTCAATCTCAAATCCTGGTGACTCCATGGATCCATCTGCGTCATTTTCTTAGCCACAGTATAGAAATGTGTGTTTTCTTTCAGGATTTTTTTTCATGTTTTCTATGGTATTCACAGGAGGTTTCTCATCTAAATAATGAACAGAACTGGCCTCAAAACCTATGCACATAGACACACTACCATGCTATGACAGCCAGGATGCTGTATTCGCTTACAGATTATGGTGGCCCAAGCCTCACTTGGAGGAACAAAAGTGTAGATTCTCAAAACTATTCTATTGGATTGTTGTTCTATTGATCTGAACAAGAAAAATAGGAATTAAGTACAGAATGGTGATGATGTTAATATATTAATATAATATACCAAATGAAAGGATGCCTGAAGAACCATTTGACTTGGAAGACTACAGTTACTATCCATTTTTAAGATTCAGGGAAGTTTGTGGGAGGAATGAAAAAAAAAAAATTAAGTTCATTACAGCTGCTCTTTAACAGGCAGGCACATCTCAGCAGCAAGGGTATAGATAGTTCAGTGAAATCACCTACCCTCAGGCTCCATCTAGCATGACAGAGTAAAGTAGCTGGTTAGTTGAGAATGTTTACTTTAGTCCCCATGGCAGTTTGTTTTTTCTGCAAAGTAGCTCAAGGTACCCATGTGTTCCCACTAGAGCTTCTCTTGAACCTCCAAAAACCTTGCTGAACCTTCCCTCCCTCCCATAGTCCAAAGTTAAAAGCAAATTGCAGGATACATTAATATTGAAAAGATGTCAATATTCTATTCCCGACCTAATAGTGCAGTCAAAAAGTATCCTTTTGACCGCTCACTAGCAATTGGTATCAGAAATGTACTGTTTCTGATACCGGTGGTTAAAGAAGTTAAAGCTGCTCCTCACAGCTACTGTTCCAGAGGCCAAGTAAAGGGCCTCAAAATCTTAGTGACCAATAGAAAAAGCTTTCTGCTACTGCTATCTGAACTTGTTTCCACACTACCACCATATGCTCAGCCCAAGTCATTTTTGCATTCACAATTTGAGTCTATTATTTTGTGTTGTGTATTTCTGTGTAGTGTATTTTTTTTACTGTACAGTGTTTTTTACAGCGTGTCCAGATGGTATTTTAACTATTTTAATTCGATGCTGCAAATATCTGCGATTCCAATAAAGTAACCTGCTCAACCACACCAGGCTAGTTTACTGGGGCTTGGAAAAAGCATGTCAGTTGTGCAAGCAGGGGGTTGAAGGAAAGGGTTAGGGTACAAACCCTAAAGAGCTGTAGTTTTGGCTTAGAGGACTTAAAACAGCTTAAAACACATAGAATATATGTGAATATATTCTATTGCTGACTCGTCTCTTTATGCTAGCTAGAGTTAACAGCTTGTTTGATACTGGAACTATAACAGGCAAGTTGGTAAAGCAGAATGAGAAGATCCATATCACATGAGTTGGCAAAGATGAGATTTTCCAGAATTTAGTGGTGGTAGGGGGAAGAGATCAATTTTATTAAATACTCAAGAGTTCAAATAGCCTTTTTACTCAGTTTTCCACAAGAGTGAAAATTATGGGCAACAACTAAAAGTTGCAGCGTAGTTGAAGAGTCTCTATACGATTTAGGAATACCTACTTTGTTGTTTGAAAGAAGTCCTTGGTGTTGACAACTGATGGAGGAATGTGAGTAGCATTTGTCATGGAAGACAGATTAGGACATGGATTGAGTCTTGTCCAAGATCTCCTTAGAAACAATATACTACAAACGTGCAATTTACCACGATAAAGGAAATGGTACAAAGTTACTCTTTAAAACTAAAACAGATTCCTAAGAGAGTATCTAAAATGCACTACTCTTAACTCATTTTGAAGACAAAGATGCACATAGGCTTATCAATCGCACTGATGTTGTTACCTAGTTAGGTAATGAAACATCTGCAAGCAAGCAGCCAAGCTCAGAGAGCACCAAGGACTCCTTAGGCTTATTTCCTTATTTATCACCACAGGAGGAAGGGGGCATGGGAAGCCCTTTCCAAAAAAAGAAAGCGCTTTTACAAATCAAAACACATTTTAATAATGGTTAAGACAACAAAATGGCTCAATGTGAGCAAAATTATTGTCACCAACAAGACTGGGAGAAGCAGGATGAGCAATGGGGCAAGAAAGTCTTGTTGATGCTTTAATCAGAGCAGATCTAGGTTTCAGGAAACTCTCCAGATCTATGCAGGAAGAATATGGGGTACTATTCCACGACTAGCTAGAGGAAGATCAAATCCCTCCTTCCTTCTGAACTTTGTGCCATGCAGGAGAATCTCAGGAGAGAGCTCAAAGAGAGACGTATCACCACATGGCAGATACAGCAGGATGGACTATTCCTCGTCACTGCCCTTTCTCCCACAACAGGAGCTGACTTCCAGTGCTGCTAGAAGCTCCAGTATATTCCACTCATCTGGCCAAACCCTGCCTTTGTCATTCTCTTCAGCTTATCTGTTTCCATATGGCCAACATCCTCTTGTAATTTCATGTTTGGTTGTGTTCTGTATATTCTGATAATTCCAGGATTCTCACAAAAGGCCTTCAATTTGTCAGCCATGTATGCTGATGCCCCAAATTGAGCTGCCCCGGGGTGATATTCAGCTGACAGCACTGTGCACCGCAGATGAGATGGTTGTGGGGCAGTCAGTCTGTCTCTCTGAATCAAACATGGAACTGAATTGGGCCTGACAGTCAAGGAGAAGCTTGTGGCCGCGGGGGAAAACCAATGCCCGAACACAGTGAAGTCGCACAAGGCCAGACTGACCACCAGACGCTACCCAACTATGGCTGTCAAGGTTTGGGCTGAAGCGCACCTGCCAAGAAAAGAAACAGAAGGGTGACGATGACATTAACCATTAACCCACCCATCTCCATCCAGATATATCTCCCTCACAAAGCTTCAGAGAGGATGGGGGAGTCACAGTTTGACACAAAAGAAGAGATACTGTGAAGTAGCATTTGTTTTTCTTTCCTCTCAAGTTGTAGAGTCTTTTTCCCTTTTATGTTTACCTTATGTACAGTCTCTAGCTGCATCCGGCCCAGGACAGCTCCTTCTTTTACTTCTTTTGGCATGCGTTTCAGGGGCTTCTGCCTAAAGAGGCTCTTGAAAGATGTCTAGGAAGGACATGGAAAATAAAAATTAAAAGTAGGCCTGGGTAGATCAAGAAAATGAAGTGCTTCATCCATTAAGGCTTTTTGATTACAGTTGTCAAGTAATGATTTATTGGCTTGGGATGGAGCCTTATCACTCTGAAACACACCACAGAATGGGCCTGATACAAGCAATGCTACATAGAAATCGGAAGTGGGAACTCTGCATCTTGATGTTAGTACAGGGAGGAGAGTAAAATAATTATAACCAGAGTTTCTGCTGCCTTTGTTAGCATTCAATATATTCAGTGCCAGATCCATATCAATAGTTATCTCTAGTCAGACAGATAAAGGGTCCTGCCTGGAATATTTATGAAGCTGAAATGGGCCCCTCTGTTCCCATGCTGTAACTGCTATTGTCCTTGAACCAAAATTCTGGTATTTCCAAGCCCTCACCAAATCAGCATCCTGGAAGAGAATGAAATTCTGGGCTACCGATTCATTGCACGTTTTGCCCAGTGCCTGTGGCTTCTCACAGGCTGTTGCCTCTGTTGGAATCTTGTTAAGTGGGTCGTTGGGCTGTAAAACTGCTTTGCAGATGAGCTGAAGACATGAAGAGAAATAGGTGTTAAGGATAAGAAGACAATGGCCTCAGAGACAAGAAATGTTGCATTCCAGTCAATGGTTTAACACAGAGGACAAGTGCAATGACAATTAAGAAGCAGCAATACCAAGCCTAAACTTAGATACTGAGCAGCTGAAGGAATTGATCTGACCCAAACTTTCAGAGACCATAAACCTCTTTGCTACTATGACTGAAGTTCTCATTGTCATTAAATCCAGGGAAGGGTGGTTTTTTTTTGGCTCATTCATACACATTCATTTGTTTTCTCAAGTTTCAAAGGCATTACAAATCTAATATTTGTGATTTGGAGCACAGAACTGAACTTCTTCACATCCCCAAATTATGTGCCCTTAATTTTCTCAGGAAACTAAATACCCACACTATTAATACCAACCAAGATGTTTCTGTTTTTCTTTCTCCTTTTCAAAATTAATATGAGAATATGCTTCTACCCAAACAACGTGCTTCTCCTGGAAGACATTCTTCACTTTGCACAACTGGCTACAGTTAATGCATCAAGAAGCTTCCCTTTCCTCCACTCAGATCCAACATGGATCTAGAGCCGTAATGGCGAACCTATGGCACGTGTTTGGTTTCTACCCTGTTTGGTGCCACAGGTGGCAAGTGTAGCCATATCAGTGGGCATGCCAGCTCAGCTCTGGTGTGCATGTGCCAGCTGATGTTCGGGCCTTCTGGGTCCACCAGAAGTAGGGAAACAGGAAGTGATGATTTTTGCTTCCCCAGCCTCCAGAGACTCCTAGACAGTCACTTCCAGTCCAACCAGGAGTTGGGAAATGGGCCGTTTCAGGCCTCCAGAGGGCCTTTGAGGGGGTGGGGAAGGCTGTTTTTGCTCTTCCCAGATGCATAGAGAAGATCTGGAGCCAGGTGAGAAAGAAAAACAGGCCTACTGGGCCATCGCATGCCAGGAGTGGGAGGGTGGTGGTGGTGGGGTTGTGCTGGCAGGGTGGGGCGCATAGAATTATGGGTGTGGGCACACGTGCGCATGAACCTCCCCTGCGCTCCCCCTCCTGGCACGGGATGGCAAAAAGGTTAGCCATCACTGATCTAGAGTGTTGACAGAGGGGTCCATTCTTGTTTTCTACCCTGTTTGGTTGGAGATGAAGCTTGTGGGCCTGCACAGCCTTCCCATTACTCAAGTGGCAGCAAAACCTACAAATCGACGGTCTGATGGCCGCTTGACATTTTGTGGATTGACTGAAAGATCAGGCATCACTGCAGCCACCAATTCCCCTGCGATATCACCAGCAGCCACTGTGTTCAGCCAATCAGATCCAGAGATACTCTGCAAAAGGGATAGAATCATGAGCCTCATTTCCACCTTTCAATGACCCTGGGATAGGTCATACGCTATATCCCCTCCTCCTTTACTTGGGAATGCATAACTTACCCATACGGTGCCTTTGCGAGGGAGCACAAAATAGGCTCGAAAGTCACGATAGCCAGCATCCAAATAGTGGATCCCACCTAGTCCATACCTGCAGCATATGTAAGAAAATGTAAGAAAAATGCATGACACCTGGATATATTTTCAAGTTACTGTAGCACAAACTCTGACACTTGCAATAAAAAGCAGCATCAACGTTGCCATAGACAGTAATACAACATGTTAGGGAACAATAATGCCATTTGATCTGCAATATAAGATTCCTGAATGAGAAATATAATTGGCAAAGTGGAAAAACTGTTTGTCCAGTTCTCTGGATTTGGCGTTTCCTCTATTGCTGCTTAAGCTTTTCTTGTAAGAAGAAATGAATCCTGGTCAGTTGAGAGATTTTAATGTCTGGAATCTCAATTTCAGATACTTATATTTGACAACACATCACAGTCTCATCTAACTCCTGGTTACCTATTCACTGCTCAGAATCTTTCCTGCCAATTAATGAATGCATGATCTATAATTCAACTTAGATCTTGACATTTAAGATGTGTCCCAAAATAGTTTAAAGGACCAGGTGAATTGCTACTGCGATAGATAAATCTATTCTGCATTATTTAGCAAATGGTCCAAGGCCCTCATAGGTTCCAAGTTATGAGCCCAAATCAAGTTGGGCATATGTAAAAATATCAAAACGTTACAAGCTAGAATGTGACACTAGAGTAGTGGATGTTGAGTTGGAGGATTTTTCAAGTCACCTCTTCTTGGGAAATCGCATTCTGTGAGAACAGAGCAGCTATTTGCCACATCAGAGAAGATCTGAAACTCAGTAAGTTGTCATATTTCCTAAGGATGTTTCAGATTCTATAGTAAACATGCTAAACATCTGTAGGCATCAAGAAATCAAGGCCAATGTCATATAAATCAGTTCCAAAATGAAGCATTTAATTTTCATCTAAGTGAAATATAAACAGAGTGGGATGTTATTATTCAAATAGTCAAGAGGAAAAGAACTGCAAGTAGTTAGGATGAGAAAGACTCGGGTCTGGTTCAGAGAAAGCCAGAATGGTTTGATAGGTTTGATATGACTGGACATCTGGAGAATCCAGCAATGACTGATACTTTGGTAATCAGAATGCCAAACGACAATATGACAGCAGGGTGACATTTCAGATTGTTCTGCAAATGGATCAAAGGATAATTTAGAACTGAAAATAGTAATGAATTAAACAAGCCATGACCCTTTACTGAATCTTGATTTGATTTTAAATAATAAGAGAAGTGGGAAGTGGGACACATGAAGATTTGGTTAATGCAAGTTTTTAAAAGACTTCAGGAATTGATTGATAATTCTATCTACTCCTTCTCTATCCTCAAGGAACCCAAACTGTGTTAAGTCCATCTATCTGATACTCTGCAGAAGCAAACTCACATCAACTTTGGTAACAAGGCAAATTGGAATTGGGACACTTAGTCCATTATTTTAAGAATAACAGGGTATACACACACTCACGAGGCATAGCAGCTATCTTGTGCAACTGTGATCCCACTGTAGGGTAGCAGCCAGGCAATCTCTGTGCTCAAGTAACGCTTGATACTGTTGATAGGTTCATGCAGTCGGCGCAAGTCCCAAAATTTGATTTTGCGATCATTGCCTGTAGTCACCACGAAATTGCTAGGAATAAAACAGGCAGGCCAGAGCTCACTGGCAGAACATATCTAACACAGAAGTCTCAGATCCCTGGCAGAAATATCCGTCAAATTACACCAAGTAAAAGCCTTGGCCCAAGACTGTGACCCAACGACAAACAGCATGTACAATGAGAGAGTTGTCTGGTCCAATCTGCATCCATAAATTTTGTGGGGAAGGGAGAAGGAAAAAAGCATGCCCAGGATGGTCAGAAAGGAGCCAGAAACTGAGAGACTAGTTCTCATCAGTCAAGTGATATTTCACATCCTTCCCACCTGTTTGCTTTGCACCACTGGATGTTGCTCACAGCATGGTCATGGGCCAGGAAGCAACGGAACGGATACAGTTTGAGGGAGCCATCAGGCTGGCGTACCCTTTGTAACAGAGACTTGGTGAGCAGATTCCAGAGAGCCACTGTACCTGAGGAGATGGGATTACAGGCATTGTGCTAGATTTGTGAACCAATATAATTATTCCCCAACTTCTCTAGGTTTATTCCATTCTAAGGATTTTCCGCCCCTCTTACCATCATAGAAACCTGCAGCCAAATGCTCATGAGGCTTGGTTGGCATCCAGGCCAAGCTGAAACACTGCCCACATTCGGAGGAATTCCCAGCCTGAATGGAGCCTACCTGCAAAGTGGCCACATACTGGACCTGTAGAGAACAAGATAAGGCTAATATTAAGAAAAGACATTACCAAGCCATGGTAATCACTTATTATAAATGCATAAAATTCCATAACTGATTTCACACATCTCATTTTCAATGTTACAAGTAATGGGAAAAAAGCCAATTTGGTTTATCTGAGGCCTTACAGAACTAATGTCAATCAGAATAAATAAAAGTTGCTAGATATCAAAGAGTAGAAAGTGGGCTATAGCAATATCTTACATTAACTTCTTGGGTGGGCTGGGGGAATGAAAATGAGCTATTTTCAGAGCATCTTTTTTTGAAAGTATTTATACAAGTATCTAATGAGAAGGGATTCAGATCTGGGAAGCCTTCAAAATTGCCTTGACAAATGGGAATCTGAAGGATCCATCTTGGAACTCAATACAGTATATACCCTGCTTTTAAATGATTTTTCCCCCAAGGAAATAATAGAAGATACCTTGCAGATGACATGCCGAGAGGAAGGTCCACCTAGAAGAGAGGACAATCAAATTCTATGCTGAAGATCTTAACTGATGAAATTAGCCAAATTGGTTTAATTCATTTAAATTGTTTTAATTTCACATTATATGTATGTTATTCTCTGTGGTGCCTTAAGAAATAGCCATGTGCTACCCATAGTCTTATTTTCATATTACTAGCACTCTTTGCCTAGAGAACTCATTCAAATTTTAGTCCAGGGAAATACAGAGCTAAACCCATGTAGGGAAAGCTAAATGCTTTTCTTCAAATGATCACAAGGAGATTTGCAGCACCTTTATCTGAAGTGCAACACTGTCTGATAATAACATATATCTTTCCTATTTCACTAGACTAAATTGTCTCAACACACTAAGTCAAAGTTGTGGGTTTCTAATTATGATCTTTCTAAAAAATAAGTCCTTTTTGTTGAAATACTCTTTACAGCTCTGTTGAAAAAAGTCCTAATTTAGCTTTTGTTGTTTCTGAGGAGATGTATGATCATTTTTGTTCTTGCATGCAGGGCAGGGAGCTGTATGGGCAACAAAGGCTCCTCCATGTCCAGATACACGCATTTTGGGGCCTGGTGCAAGGTGTGCAAGCTGTGTGCTTAGTCAACCATATCAATTAATGGTGCTTGTAATTACATCTGTCTGCAAGAATGATTGATGATCATGAGGACTGGGTGTGCAGCACTGGCCTTTTCAAAGATGATAGTGGGAAATTAGTCCCAAGAGAGTCGAGTTTGGATTCTACTCTTTTTTTCCCATTCCTTGGTATCAGATTATGTTGAAAGAAACACAGTCATTTTGTTGCACTAACCTTTTTTTCCATTTGCCTGTGATTAGTAAAAACAATTCTAAATATGAACAACTGACTGACATACCCATTTATTATGTAGTACTAATAAATAATTACTAATTTATTTGTTTACTATCTTCATTAAAAAACAAGTGTTTTTGCAGAATTAGAGAATCAGAATATCAGTGATTAGAATACACACACACATACACAACTCTGTATGAACAACTCTATCTGTGGCAAAACACATTGAAACAAACCTTATCTTTTATTTGAACTCTGGAAGATGCTTATGTTACAGTGAGGGGACCACAACACAAAGCTCTTGCTTGGGTACAGCCCTCTCAGATGCTGTCTATCAATCATGCCTTGGGCATTCCCCCTGCCGCTCCTCAGAATCTATGCATGACTACATCAAAACAATATTTTACCAAAATTCTGGGCCCAAGAGTCTTGTAAGCCAGTAGTATTTTGAAGTAGGCTTGAAGTCAAATAGACAATAGGAGTAGTTATCAGATAATAAGCATAATGTGATTCTTTGTGTTCCATTCGGTAATAAAATAGTACCATTCTGCACCATGGTTCTCCAAAACATTTTAATAGCAGCCTCATTACTTTTGCTGTGTTCTAAGAAAATTATTGAAAAGTATCTTCTGTTTGTGTACAGCTGGGCCTTCAGTAACAAAACTAGTATATCTAATTAAAAAAACAAGAAAAACCTAAATATTCTTAATAAATATCAAAACCATATCAGTGAACACCCCACAGAAAAGTCATGGCCTTGCAAGCCTCACCTTCAAGCAAAGCATACCATGCTTATATGCTGGACAAAACTTACAGGTCTTGACAGTTTTGCCAGGAATGATTATTTGGAACCCAGCTTTTTCTGTGGAAACTGTCTTACAAACAGTCTTAGCTACTCTACTGGATTAGCTTAATCGAGAGATCTTGTTAATTTACATAGATGCTTTGATAGGTTTTTATTTAAGGAACTATTATACTTTTAACTTTGCAAGTCAGAATTTAGGAGGAATAATGGTTCCACGATTGTGTGTAAGTTTTATGCAAGTTGAGTTGTGAGTAGCACTGTTGGCTGTCCCAACTTGGTCAGTTAGGAAAGAAAGACTCTCGACTCCATCATTAGTGAAAGTACACTTTACTAAAGCCAAATGATTACAGTGTAGCAAAGCCGAATCTGGTTTTTCACACCCAAAGCATCTGGCTAACTTTTCCCTTATCCCCCCCCTTTCCCCCTGGATATCTCCCCTTGTCGAATTACATTCAAAGAGAAAATGCAGAATGAGGTATGGGTATTTCTGCTACTATTTATTACTATTACTATTGCTATTATTATTATTTATTTATTTATTTATTTAATTTTTACACCGCCCTTCTCCCAAAGGACCAAGGGCGGTGAACAGTCAAAATAATCTCTCTCACAATTGATGGTAGGACAAAGCCTCTCGTAATAATTAATACTAACTCTTCTTCCAATCATTTAACTTGGATAGAACACCTGGTCTTTCTAACAGTGCCCCTCCTTTCCTGTTTGGGTGAGACATCCTGAACAGACAACATCCAACAATGCAGGTACCTGCCTGTCTTCTTCCATTTTTTACAGCTATTCCTACCTGTTACCTGTGTTCTTCGGTAGGCATTCAAGTCTTCCACATGGGGAAGGCTGTACAGCAACACTTTGCCACTAGAAAAGGCTACAGCCAGTAGTCCCAGCCGACTCATGTGAGGGAGCTACATGGGATATAAACCAAAGTGAAAGGTAATTATATTTCACGTCCCATTTGGGAAGCTTCCATTTCCAGCAGCCACAAATATGGAAGAAATGAATTGAAGAGTCATTTAAGTGCAAGCTTCCACTTTAAAGCACCTGTAACAGACTGAAGTACACTTCTTGGGTGAAGAATATAGACTCCGTTAAATTTTACTGTAATTTTCAGCTTGATTCTTTAATTTATCAAGATCTTTTTGAACTTTGCTTTTGTTTTTGGTGAAATTATCTGTTAACGTCTATTGTAATTCACCCTGTTTTGTATCATCTTTGAATCTGATAATAACTTTGACAGAAAGAGAATGCTTAATAAAAATACTGAAGATAAAACCCTATCATATGATATTCTAACCCTGCATATACACTGAGTATCTAAAGTCTAGGCAAACTTTTGGCCCAGACAATCTCTTGACCTCAATTCTCACCTTGCGCTGAGTGATAGGGGGTTCCCAAGCTCCACTGGGACAAAATTTCATGTCCCAAATACAACCATGATCAGTGGCAATTGCATATGCAAGTCCTGGCTTGGTAATAGACCTGGAAAAAAGAATGCAGAAAAAAAATTCAAAGCCTTTGGGTCATGCCATTCCTCCAGGTCACAGTATATGCATAATTCTTTTGCATATTCCCCAGTGCAGAAGATACAAGGACCTTTGAAGATTAGGCTGAAAGGATAATTAAGAGGAGATTCTTCTGCACTTTGGCTACTCCTCGTTTATTAGATGTGTCTTGCTCCTTCTTGTACTATCTCATAAAGCAAATATAACATATCTGAAAGGCAGAAAATTGGCTCTACAGGAAGCAGCGTGGATAAAAATCAATTTTTTAAAAAATATCAAAATCTGTTTTTTTAATTTTTATCCAATTTATTTTACTTAAATGCTTTTGGAGTAAAAATCTATCTGAAGAGAGTTTCCTATTAAAGATGCATTAATAATTTAGTTTATTCAGCATGAAATGGAGCTTAGTTATGTAGCATGAGGCTGTATATTCTGCAATATTGGGACTGTCGGTGAGTCAACAGCAGGTCAGAGGAGGAGCTGCTGCAAGGACAAAGATGCCAGTTGATCTTTAAAAATTATGGTTTAAATCAAGCCTTTTTACTAGTGATTTAAATTGTAATTTAAATTGACTTGATTTAAATCAAATCCAATCCAATCCACCCTGACGGGAAGCAATGTATCTTAATACAGCTGTTCTCTGCCCGTAAAACACTAGTTCAGGAAATTCCCTAATGATATGCCCCAATTTAATTGCTAGTGATGTTGGAATCTGAGTTAATACAGCCACAATTCCTACTGCACTGCTTAACCCTCAGCTACAATGCAGGATACAAGACCTCCATAGGAATGAAAATTATGTTTTTACAACAGACACAAAGTTTGCTTAGAACTCACCCTTTGTCTTCCTGGATAGGTCCAAGCTCCCAGAGCTGAAGCAGAGCTGGTCCTGTATGGATTTGTGACAAAGAATGCTGAACATTCATGCTGGGATTGCAGTAGATAGCCACATACTGGGATGCCACAGAGCCTTCAGGGGTTGGGCACCACTCCAAAGCCCAGACAGGACCCCCGACAAAGAAAGTCATGTCTAAGCGGTCCTCATGAGGTTGTAAGGCATTAAACCTACCAGGTAGGAAAAGAAAGGAACCACTGCATAATAGCTGACTTTGCAAGCAGCATCTAACATTTAAAAGTTTACTGGATACTATGGAAGGAAAAAAAGACATCACTGTAGCTTAAACCATAGAGATAACATTCTTCAGAGAGATGGAACAAAGAATTATGATGTAAAGCAAGCATAGGAAATCTCAGGTACCCCATCCATCTCATGGGGCTTCAAAGTAAGGTTTCTGCCCCCATCGATCATTTCCTCAGAGATTCCCTAAATGTATTATGTCCCATGAACTTTCCCTCATGGACAAAACTAGTTGCAGAAGCACACACCTGTTAATCCGGTACAAGACACTGCTTTCTTGCAAACCTTCTCTCTTGATAGAGAAGAGTGGGGACTTGGACTCAGCAGGAAGGAATTTATCTGCTTCACTTTGGAAGATGATAAAGAACAGAATGGAAGCTCATTTGATGTTCACTTTGTTACAAGAAATCAGTAGCATTTAAATCCCTGAAAGCAGACTAGGATGCAAAGGTTTCTTCTGGGCAGGGGGATAGACAGAATCTTTCTGGTGGCAATATTTTTTATTTTGTCATGCTGTCTTACATGCTATGCTGCACTGATGTAGAGCATAGGTGTCAAACTTGTGGCGTTTTGACACGTGATGTTTTGCGACATTTTTCCCCTTGGCAGAGCTGGGCCAGGCGTAGCCTGTGTAGGATGCATCCAGCCCGCAGGCCGCCAATTTGACACCCTTGATGTAGAGAAAATGATCACAATGGCCTCTCTTTTAAAAGCTTAAGGAATTACCAGGACTAAAGATCAGAATGGAAATGTAGGAGATGACAGGAAAGTCAAACCAAACTTTCCAGAAGACAATTACAAAATATTTCTGTATTATACCTAAGAATCTAAATAGATATATGAATGAAATCACCAGAATTGAGTCAACTTAAAGGAGTCCTTATCATTTATAGGCACATGCGCCCTTTAATTATCTATCTGTTTCCAGATATGTCACATTTTATTCTAGAAGGCCACTCACCTCTCTGAGAGAAAAATCCACTTCTGAGCAGAGGGAATCCACTCTGGAAACTCCCAGTGGGAATGGTGCTGCTCACGTCTAAGGGACAAAGGAAGTAAAACTGCATCACAGAAATGCAATTTATGTAACAGGAATCAGTGTAACAATAGAACAGTACAACAACCAAGCTGTCTGTGGTTTGATTGAATACTATAGTGAGCACAGCAAAATGAGAAAGCACACTCAATAAGTACTGGATACATGGAGTCTTTCAAACTTGCATCAATCTGAATGCTCAAAAATAGGAGTACTTTGGAAGGTGTTGCAACAAACAACTTAGTGCTTAGATTTTCTTCTGAATTTCTCCAATTAGTCAAACAAGATATAAACCTTGGATTAAAAGGGGAAGGAACTCTGTTTTTTTGCTAAGTGTTTTTTCAGTGAAGAAAGGATTTGGCAATTGTCATCTCTGTAACATTTATTTGGCATGGTCTAATCTTTACCCAACTATCTAGTAAACTGCCAAGAAGTTACATCCTTCCCTGATTCCAAGTATTTCAAGCTTTCCTAAACAAAGCCAACACAGCCAAAACTAGTATATCTCTGTCTTGCGCACATACATTTTGTCATAAAAGACTTGACTCTTGCAAATCAGCAACTGAATTGTCATATTTTTCTACAACCTCTTCGGCGAAGAGGTTGTAAAAAAATGCTTTCAAAAGGCTCTGATGATCCCAGCTGAGTTGTTTGATCGGCAGAGGCTTTTTTTCTTTTAAATGCCTCTGACAATCCAAGCTGAGTTGCCTGAGATGCCTCTGACAATCAGGCCACTCAGCTTGTCTCATCAGAGGCATTTAAAGGAAAAAAAGCCTCTGCCACTC
>JANHZT010006508.1:193306-210428 GCA_032468215.1 Stegonotus admiraltiensis
CTGTATATTTATACAAAGTCAGCTTATTGCCCCCACAAACCGGGTCCTCATTTTACCCACCTTAGAAAGGATGGGAGCCTGGGTCGACCTTGAGCCTGGTGAGATTTGAATTTGCAGTAATTGCAAGCAGCAGATGTTAATAATAGTGTTTTAGTCCACTGTACTACCCAGGCTCTGTTGTTGCAACCTAGGACTGCATTCGTTTTTTGGGCAGCTGCAGCACACTGCTTAGTCATGCTTAAGCCGTGATCTATTAGGACACCTAGATCCCTCTCACCCATTGCTCCTGTTGAGCCAGGTACCACTTATTCGATACCTGCGCAATTGGTTTTTCTTTTTTTCATGTCTAATGGGTAAGACGTTACTTTTCTCACCCCTGGGATTGCATTTCATCATTGGATAGGGAGGGGGCCCCACTGTTTAAGTCCCGTCTCAAGGTTTTTTTTGAATCTTGAGTCACTGTGCGACTTTGATGTGCTTTTTTTTTTTTGTGCTTTCATCCCGGTGGGACGATTCGTTGTTTTTCCGCACAAAAGGGCCGATCCGAAGAGAAAAAGTTTGAAGAACGAGCAGGAATGGAAAGGCTCTCCTTTTTTTGTTTCGCTCCGTCTTCCTGGAGAGGACTACACTTCCCAGGCTGCCGAGCGGGGGTGGGGTGGGGAGCGAGTACGCTAAAGCGAGAGCCAAGAGGTGGCGACACCGCGGGGCGCAAGCGAATCAGGCGCAGAGCCCGCCTTTCGCTGGCCGCTCCAAGGACAAACTGGCCGAGCGGCTAGCTAGGTATCCTTGGGGTAAAGTCGCCGGCTCCGCAATAGCCCCCGCGAATAGTCCTCTTCGTTCCCGCGCGCTGCAATTTTGTTTTGTTTTGGGGGTGGTGGTGGTGTTTCGGTCCAAGCCCAGGAAAAGCGGGCTTGCCTTGGACCCTTTTGCGCCCCTGCTGGCTTCCCCCCTACCCTCCTGGAAGGGAATTTAGAGGCGTCGCGGAGCAGGAGGGAGCCGGTGATGGCCAAGCGCAGCTGAAAAGAAGGGAGACCGCGGCCGATCGGAGACTCTGCACCCGGGGATGGAGGCCCTTCGGCCGCCACTTCTCCGGCCTTTCTGCGGGTTGAGCAGCGCGATGGGCTGAACGCCTCCGCCTGACTCAGAGCATCTTCCGCCCAGATGAAGCGACCCAGGGTGGGCTCTTCCTCTCTCGGCGTCATGAGCCTCTTTGGACGGAAACCCCAAACGATGTCGGAACCGCTGGGGGAGCCGGAGGGGCCCCCTTTAGACCGCGCAGAGGAGACCCGGGTGGCCTTAATGCTTCCAGAGGAGGAGAAGGAACAGGAGGACCTCGTAGAGTGCCCGCTCTGCCTTCTGGCCCAGCCCGCGGCGGCCTTCCCCGCGCTCTCCTCCTGTGCCCACCTATCTTGCCTCACTTGTTTGCAGCAGTATTTGCGCATCGAGATCAGCGAGAGCCGCGTCCAGCTGGCCTGTCCGCACTGTCCGGCTCACTTACAACCGGCCGAGATCCACCAGCTGCTGCCTGAGGCCGGCCTGCGCGACAAATACGAAGAGTACCTGCTGAGACGCCTGTTAGTCGCGGACCCTGGCACGCGCTGGTGCCCGGCCCCTGATTGCAGGTGGGGTACAGGCTGGCTCAGTGGCCTTGTGGTGGGGCAGGAGGGGAAACCTTGAACAGGTGCAGAAATCTGATCTACTAGACTAGAGAAATGCTTCCAACTGAGCTGGGTTAAGGGACCCTGGTGCTCTCTCTTTTAAGTGCTTTCAAAAAGCATGCCCAATCTTCTTACCAAATTGATCCGTTTCCTGGGCTAAAAGCATGAACTGGCGTCAGTACATCAGGCTAAGTCACCCAAAACAAACATAAAAACCGAAACTGCTTAACTACATTTTTAATTGATCCAAGTTAGCGGGTTGTGTGAATGTACACGTTCCTGGTGTGTTGGCTTACAATATTTGGTTCTGTTTATTGTCAACTTTATATGGGCAACCCCCCTGATAAGTCCACCCACGGTGCTTAAATATGTTGAGTGCATAACAGCCAGAGAGGGAGAAGAGGTTTTGCATTAAATTGAAATTGAGCCTGCAGGAAAGAGTAAACGGTTTGCTGGAAAAAAGACGCAGTGGAGTTACCGGTAATATATGGCAAGATGGTTGAGATTAGGCAGCCATTGTTGACCTCTGTGTATCCCTTTTCTCAATTAGTTCGTTTATTCAGTTTCTGCACCAACTTTCCCTTTCCAGCTGCAGACAGATCTGGGTCTATTTGGCATCCTGGATGGTGGTGGGACTGATGCAGAGATGCAGAGCTCATTGAGAGAGGTCATTGCTTGAACCTGCAGACAATTTCAATTTCAAAACATTGGTGTTAGAGCATGGTGACTTGACTTCTTGACTTGGAAGACATTTTAATAAATTGGTCTGTTAGTGTAAGACTGGATTGGAGGTCCAGTTTTAAATAAAGTGATTTCACCTACATGGTAGATTTAAGTGAAAACTTCAATGGGAACCTGAAGTTAAGGATTCCAAATAAACAAGACTACCCAGAGAGACCCTGTACATGCTTATTCCAAAGTTGCCACTCGTACTTTAGCTTTAGCTGTTTTCCTGAGATCAGATTTTTTTTTCGTTCTCCCCTGCCATTCTCCTGGCTTCACTCTTCTCCTTCACATCTTACCAGGTTGTGTTCCTTCTTTATGAAGACACAGTTGCAAGTGCACATACTGTGCTGATAGGCACTGATTGCATTTGATTTGATGCAGGTAGCTGGTTAGGCATTTAACTGAACTGTTCTGTTGCCCCTCTGCAACAGTGTTTTAAAGATAAAAACAATCTTCTTTGCAACCTTGCTTATTTAGGTATTGGGGAGAACGAGTCATAAGGCTGTCTTGATAGATCTGCTTTGTCAGACCCTACTCTAAGGTGATAGGATAGAAAAGCTTGATTAAAAACTGGGAATGCTGAAGCTAAGTGAACCACTACAGAGGCAAATCCCATTGATGCCGTAAAAAGTATTTACAGAACATGCTCACTATTGCAGATAATTTCTGTCTGGTGATTCCCAGCCATGTAACATTCATCTGTCTCTCAACTGATAAAGAGATATGGTGCTATGGAGAATGGAAATGTTACATAGAGGTGGTGGCAGGACTGTGGCTGCCATCATAAAACTCTTAATTCTAAAAGAAGTTTTAAGTTGTAGGAAGTGGATTGAATGGGAAAGTGAATTGCGCTAGCTCCTAATAGGCGTCCAGGTGCAACTCAAAATGCTGGTTGTACTTATAAAGCGTTTTGTACTAGTGGCCAGGATAATTGAAGGACCACTTTTTCCAGTTGTTGTTACTACTCTATAGGTGATCCTTGCATAACTACCAGTCATTCAGCAACTCTTTGAACTTATAATGGTACTGAACAACTGGTCCTTGTCACCAATCTGGTACTCATACTTAGCTTGTAATGGTATGTTGTAAGGGTGCCTAGGAAACAAGCAGACAAGACAGAGTGGCTTAACAGTCAGAAGAAGGAAGGATGACATTTAGGAAAGACACATCCTAGTTGTGCCGATGGCTAAAAATGGTGCTGGGAAATTTGTACCTTTAGACTTACATGATTCTGTTAATATAGCAGTATAATAAAATAGAATTAGCTCATCTGGTCATATTTTCTGTCTGGTTTACCTGGGAGGGCTGACATAACAGTAGCGGGATAGCAGTGCAATTACAAGATTCAAGCACTTGGTGACCAATCTGTAATTAACGGTCATAGCGGCCCACAACAACTTTATGATTCGAGACATTTCCTGCCAGTTTTCCACTAGCAAAGTCAGGCATGTGAGGTCCTCCCTTGACATCCTTCATGGTCCTTGCTTACCAATGGCAAGGAGGATTGCCAGAACTGTTGCTAAGTGTTGTGGTCACATGACATCACATTTTATGACTCTCAATTAGCAACAGAAATTCTGGTCCCAATTATTCTCGTTAACTGAGGACTAGCTATATTAAGATCTGGCAGGAGGAACATGTTACAGGACTCCTGAATTAAAAAATGCCATCTTGTGAGATCCAGGAAATAACACCTTTTCAATCATGGTATTTGCCTTCTGGAGCACCTTTACCAAGAGATCTAATTGGCCTTAACCTGCTGGCCTTTCGGAAATTGTTTAAGATCCTGGCTGTTTGCCCTGGCATTGGAGGTCAGGAAGTTAGCAAAACTCAGGTGGTTTGTTATTACTCTTGAGATTTTTATTTTCAGCTGCCATTTCCTATTTGTCTAGATTTGTACTGTTTTAGTTTTAATTCTTAAACTCACAAGAGTTGCTTGGACAAGAAAGGCAGCCTTATAAATTAATAAAATAAATAATATAAATAATAAAAGGCCAAATGTCAAAGCTTAAAGAATCAGTATGGTATAATGGTTAATGTATTGAACTGGTACTAAGGAAACCCTGATTCTAGTTCATCTTTAGCCTGGGAAACTTACTAGGTAAATTTGGACCAGTTTCTTTTTCAGCCCAACCTAACTCACAAGATGGTTGTTATGGGGAAAATTGAAGGAGGAGCACACTGTATGTTGCTTTCAGCTGCTGAAAGGTCAGATGTAAATATAAATAAAAATGTGTAAGAAGGACTAGGGGAGACATGATAGCAGTGTTCCAATATCTCAGGGGCTGCTACAAAGAAGAGGGAGTCAAGCTATTCTCCAAAGCACCTGAGGGTAGAACAAGAAGCAATGGGTGGAAACTAATCAAGGAGAGAAGCAACCTAGAACTAAGGAGAAATATCCTGACAGTTAGAACAATTAATCAGTGGAACAACTTGCCTCCTGGAGTTGTGAATGCTCCAATACTGGAAGTTTTTAAGAAGATGTTGGATAACCCTTTGTCTGAAGTGGTGTAGGGTTTCCCGCCTAAGCAGGGGGTTGGACTAGAAGACCTCCAAAGTCCCTCCCAACTCTGTTATTCTGTTCTATTCTAAAAATAAAGCTTGAATTAGGAGAATGAATTCTGTGAGTGCTATTGAGTTCTTGAGTTGATGTTCCTGCTTTTTTCCCCTTCTTCCTCCAGTTATGCTGTCATTGCATATGGCTGTGCTGAATGCCCCCGGCTTGTTTGTGGTCGTCAGGATTGCAAGACAGAATTTTGCTATCATTGCCGGCAGCCCTGGCACCCCAATTCCTCCTGTGAGCAGGCCTGGCGGGAGTGGAAGCAGCAGAGCCCTTTGGGAGCTGTGGAACTCTCCACGCAATTGATCTGGAAAGAGGAAGCAGCCCACAGTGAGTTGAGGCAATGGTACCTCTTTGCCTTCTCTCAGCACTGGTTTCTTCCTTGCCTGTATCTTTTCTGTCAGGACCCTCCTATCTCTGCCCCTTAGTACATCTGTTGGGGCCTGATCAGCTGCACTAGCTTAAGCCCCGTTTTCTTCTTTCTGCTTTCCATAGATCCTGACACCATCAAGGTCTGTCCCCGCTGTGGTGCCTTCATCATGAAGATCAATGATGGGAGCTGTAACCGTATGAACTGCACTGTCTGTGGCTGCCTTTTCTGCTGGCTCTGCATGCAAGAAATCACAGATGTGCATTTTCTCAGGTGTTGCAAGGAAATGGATTGGGCCTGGCCACTCCAGGCTTTTATTCTTATCCATCAGGACTTTCAGGGAATGGAGCTGCAGATCAAAGGCTTGGTAGAGATGGAAATAAACTATGAGAGCTCAAAGAAGCACGTTGAATGGTTTGGATTAGATGATGAGATTGCAATCTCACATCTACTTATGGGGGAGTAAGCCTCACTAAATTAAATTGTATACATATATAGGCATGGATAAGATGAGCCATTGAAGGCAAAGAATGTTTTATGATTGGCTTAGAATCCAGGGCACCATTTATTTATACAGACATACCATTTTAAAAAATAAAAATATTATAAACATAGAGTAAGAGGTTAATTTACCTCTAACTGTTGTAAAAGAAAATTGGAAGTCATTTCTTTATACTTATTATCTCCTACACTTTTGGCTTAGTTCTTATTTCCCTTCTTTTTTCTTCTCTTTTTCTTCTAAATACCTTAGTTTTTCATCTTTCATCTTACAATTTTAATAAAATTAATATAAAGTTATGTTTATAAATATGCCATACGTTAAACTTACCTAGCACTATTGTACCATAGAAAGTCGCATAGTGACATAGACATTTACAACAAAGTTGAGTATATCAAAAACAGTCAAGTGGATAACAACTTTAATAGAATTCTGAGAACAAATAAATAAAAAACTACTGGCAGCAGGTTAAGAATATTTTATGAACTAAGAATTTCAGAAAGCCTTGAACTTCTGAAATAACAGCTTTATACTTTTCTAGATGAGTGAGATCCACATCTTGTACATACTGAATGCAAAGAGATTGGGCTACATCAAGTCCAGTGGAGGTTAGGGAGCAACAGTAGTAGATTTCACGAGTGTGTGTTTAATTCTGGGAAAGGGACTTTGGTTTTCAGAAGTTCAATCCAACTTCCTGATTTTTGACACTGCAAAAACCACTTTGAAAATGCACTGTAGCAAGCCCTGTGTTAACTAACAGGAAAACTTAAGGGTATCTGCAGTTTGTACTTTTGAATGTCCCCGTTTTCATAACGGATTCCTGTTTTCTCCTCAGTCCTTCTGGCTGCACCTTTTGGGGAAAGAAGCCCTGGTCTCGAACCCGGAAGCTCCTATGGCAGCTGGGCATGGTGTTGGGTGCCCCAATGGTGATCTCAATTGTTGCTGGCATTGCAGTGCCGGTCATCACCCTGGGCATACCCATTTACACAGGGAAGAAGGTAAGGAGACTTGCATGGAGGCCATGCCATTTCATAATCACAGAGGCCCCTAAAATGTGCACAGGATGTTCTTGTTGGCTCATGGGAAATGCAGCTCAGGCCAAATGAAAAAGTAGTTTTTTTCTGGGCATTTCTTATTCTTTCTTTCCTTTTCCTCCAGGTTTTGAGCCATGGGCGGAAGAGCAAACTGTCAGGCTGCCAGCAGTGTCTTTCTGTTGCCAGCAGCATTCTCCTCTCTCTCTTTGTGTCCCCTGTCATCACAGCTGTCACTGTTGGTAAGAGCCACAAGGAGACCGAGATGGGAGGGTGCGTGTGGATTCACAAGGGTTTTTTTGCTTTCGTACTGAAAGGGAAATCTTCTGCCCTTCGTGAATTGCATGGTTGCATGAACAGTCCTTGAACAGAGGTGGTTCTTATAACAGGCTCTTTGCCTGCAGGGGTGGGCGTGCCCCTGATGCTCACCTACGTGTATGGGGTCGTGGTACTCTCTCTGTGCCGGAATCGCTGGGGGTGTGGAAGCTCCCGAAAGAAAGCTGGGGAACTCAGCACAGTGGAACTGGAGAACCTCGCCAAATGTACGTGAGTTGTTGTGAGTTGTGCTGAAGTCAGAGAGGCAAAGTAGTTTAGTCCAGGGGAGGGATGCATCACAAGTGGCTCTCATTTAATATATTGCTTTGCCCTTTAAGCCTCCTTCCATAAAATAACTTATTCTAATTTTGCCATTAGAAAGTTGATGTCTCGCTTTGAAATGTGAGCGAAGAGTCTATAATGGCAGCTACTGCAGTCCATTGTTTCTGAACCTGCATGGCTTGGGATTACATATAGGTTCCAATAGTATTACATTGGAACAGTATCTTAAGTTTTGCAGCCATTCTGGTAATGGAGTAAATCACTTTTGTTTATGAAAGAACGCTGTCATGTCAGCTTGATGAGTTATGTTACAGCAGTGGGTCTCAACCTTCCTAATGCAGTTTAATACAGTTTAATACAGTTCCTCATGTTGTGGTGACCCCCAAACATAAAATTATTCCTAAAATCATTGAAAATATGTGTTTTCTGATGGTCTTAGGCGACCCCTGTGAAAGGGTGGTTCGACCCCCAAAGGGGTCCTGACCCACAGGTTGAGAACCACTGTGTTACAGCTTCCTATCTGGGCTTCAGGTGGTCTGTTCCTATAAAAGTTAGTTATCAATGAATGAAAGCCACCCAGCTCTCAATTCTTTGACATTATTTACCTATGTTTTGTATATAACTGGTATTATTTGGTACTATTTCAGAAATGTCATAGTGTTATAATTCCCACTGAGTTCCATCGCTTGCCTGTTTCCAGTCTTGACAGCTCTGATGGCTTTGTGTGAAAACCAGTTTAACTGATCCATTTGATTACACAGCAAGGATTCTTAAAATGCCATTTTTTCTAATTGTCTCAGAAAACTCAGAAGTGATTCTCTTTTTAATTATTTCAAATAATCAAGGAATGTCTCAGGAATTCCCCCAAACTTTTGCATTTCTCCCTTTGTATAATAGCTACAGATACGAGTATCTCATACTCATATTGTCTCCAATTGCTAAAAGATATGAGTAGTAACAAGATGGGAAATAGCACAACAGAGCAGCTTTCTAAAACTGACATTTAATATTCGGAATTTATGAGCTTTTTGAAAACTGTATGACAATAAACCCTTTTGTTCCTCTTTTTTTGTTTTAGTGCCATTTGAAAATTTTGCTCAATCTCTGAACTTGCAGACAGTTTTATTCTATTAGGTTTCATGGGATCAACATTTCCATTAAGGAAACCCTGCAGAGGCTATCTAGATATATGAAGATATTTCTTGATGCCAAGAAAGGGGATGCTGCCATGTTTACCCTTTCTTTCTTCATACCAGTGAACGAACTGCTGGCTGTGCTGCCTACCCCCATGGTGCCTGAGAAGGGGGTTTCTGCTTCCATCCCCCATTCAAGTAACAGCCAACATGAAGAGCCATGCCAAAAAGATCGGAAAAGCGAATCTGCCAGCACTGTAGCCTTGGCAGGCAGCATGCTGAGTGAAGCTCAAGAAACTTCTCACAGGTCAGTCTAGTGGACTTGGAAGGGTTGGAGGGCGCCCCAAGCAAAGTTGCTCCCTATAAGTAATCTCTGGATGAAATGGAAGAGCGGGGAAGGAAGCCCTATCGAAAAAGCAGTGTTGGCTCAGCTCTGCTTTATTGGGCTGTTGCACGTCCAGTTTGGGAGAGGCTCCATCTCACTGCTACCTCCAGTTTGTCAGTCATGGCAGACATCCTCATTTCTGTTTTCAGTTCAGAAACAATACAGTAGCACAGAGGAAGAAACACAAAAACACATACTCTTCTTCTTCCCAGTTTGTCTTATAGTGCAATATTGTGAATGATAACTCTCTACCCTGTTTTTCTGACCCATATTCCACCCGGATCACAAGTAGCGCTGTTCTTCTCCTGTGCAGGGATGGCTTGAATATGGTGGAAGTGGAAGTGGAGATTGAAACTCAGCCACAGGCTGCTGGTGAGCACAGTCTCTGTAGTGCTGCATCAGGCCACAGCTTTTCAGCAGATTCGCTCACCTATACAAGTGATGGCTGCAGTTTGGCAGGAGTGATGACAGAGTAAAGCAACTTAACACACAGAAGCAACCATGGACGGAAGATCCAAGCTCTCCTAGCTTGAAAGCCAAGTACAGCCCATGCAAGATTCATCACTGCTCACTTCTGTTACCCAAGCACTTGGCATCTTTTAGCCCCCATTCTGCCTTCCACTTGATTAAGACCTTTGGTGCTTCAAGATAATAAATAGCAGCTATCAGAGGAGTCTAATGGATCCTCCCTTTTTAATATGTAGGGATGGAACTCCATGCATTACCTACTTAGGCGGTGGGAAGAGTCTTGTCAGATGGGGCTAAACTGCTGAACAACCACTGAGAGAACAAGTGTGAGGCCAGATTCACATTAAAGGAGGCTTGGGAAACCTCTCATCTTCCAGATGTTGAAAATTACAACTTCAAGCATCACTCATAATTGGCCACATGGATTAGATCTCCTGAATCATAGATTTCCTACCTCTGATTAAATGATTTTAAGTAACCATTTTGAGCAGAGTACTTGTGGAGGTGAAAGCACTGATCTAAATAGGCCAGAGTTTCAGTTGTGATAAGATAGCTACATATGTTAATCTTCTGGATGAAGATCTAGATTTGGGGAAACTGGAAAACCTCCAAGTGAAAGCTTAATGCCAATTTCAGAGAATCAAAGAAAAGGCATATGGGTAGGAGGCAAAAGGATGTACATGCAGCCAAGCTAGAACTTATGAGAGATTCTGGACTATATTGTGGATTACTTTATAACAAGCCCCACTGGAGACTTGCTATTAAAGCCATTATTATAAAATAAGCTCCTATGAAATTCCTGAAACCTTAAAACATGCTAGTTTTATCTGAGTGACCGCTTAAGGAATTCCTCAGAAATCTACTGGAACAGAAGCACTTAAAGTAGCAAGTAATTAAAGATTACTTAACTTTTCACCTCAATATTGAAACCAAAGAAGGACCTTCAATGTCTGGTAGTATTATGATCCTATATTCCATAGGAATGAGGCAAAAAAGGTTGAAAATCAGCTTTGGGTTAGCCTTATACAAATATATGGTATAGGAACAATAGATGCAACAAAATGGGAAGAGACTGTTATAAAAAAACCATCTTGGAAAAAGGGCAAACCTGCTGGAAGAGGTATTCCAGTGACATCCACAATTTTGGCTCATTTGCGGGAAGCTAAAATAATGGCGCCCAACTTGTTTTCATGTTTGGTGAGTTTTAAGGGTGGTAATGGAAGCCAAGGGTCTGTCACTCAAAGGCTTCCAATTCCCACTTTTTTTCAAATTGAAATTTATGACTGTAAAATAAGAGTGTTATATTTCATGACCTACAGGGCTGCACTCAAGTCTTAACAAAAACCATGCGGCTAAATTTAGGTTCCCCTATATTCAGAGAAAGGAATCCTACTTTTCTACAAAAAACCCCAAAAACTGAATTGGGGGCATCGGTCTTTTCCTGGAGAAATCATAAGGGTTTAGATAAAAGTTTCCACAGACAAGACAAGGTGTTGTTGGTCCGAGTTTGCTTGGGTAGAATAAGACCTTGCAAGTCATAGGCATGGAACTCACAGTGGGAAAGGATTTGGAATTGGGAAGAAACTGGAATGAGCAAGAAAAGGGAAGAGACAACAGAATCAATGAATTACATAATAGTTCAGTTCATCTTACTTCCCTCACAATTTTACAAAAGTACACAGTCACTGATAAAGAGTTTTAGTTTTTAGTTTGAAAAAAATCTCAGTTGAAAATGAATGACACAGAGTTGGGGCTTGGTAGCCATGGGGTGGGGGGGTATGGCGATCAGTCCCACAAATAATAAAAAAAAAGTGGAGGCCTTAAATAGAACTGCAGCTCTGAAATCTCCACATTGTAAAACTGCTTCCTGACAACAAAAAAATCACAGGCACGGAAATGGCAACAACCATACAGAGACGCTGCAAGGTCTCTCCGTGTATGTGTGTGTGTGTGTGTTTGTGTCTGTGTGTGAGACAGAGTGTTTGAGCAGGTAGACTGCCTTCTGGGCTTTGGTCAGATTATGACCCTCCCTGCCATTCACTCTTTGGAATGGTTTCAAAGACCAGTGGGACCCACCCTGAATCCCCTTTCCCCTTCCAAATAATAAAGACAAAATGGGCCTCCCTAAGGATAAAAAAAGCCTAAAACAGGCATCAAAAGTTCAGCTTTGTTTAGAAAACAAGAGTCCAGTGAGAGCATGGGCAATTCCCTACCCAACGTGGCTGCTAGTCCTGTCGGGCCTTCTTGCTACAACCCTCTTCTGTGGGGCTAGTTGTTGTGCTATCCTCCAGTTTCCGTTTGCTGCTCTCAGCGGGGGAGCCTTGATTGATGTGTGGTTTAAAAGAGATGATGATACAAGTCATGTTGTCACAGCCTGTTCCATCACCAGATGTGTCAGGAGCCAAACAACGATCTAGGAGCTGTTTAGGTAAAAATCAGAAAATGAATTCAGCATGAAATTCAGCTTCCGCCATACACTCATTAAACCCGAAGAACAGAGAAATATCAGGCAAAAGTCTGATGGTTTCAGATACCTGCCAGGCAGCCTGAAAATAGACTTGCAGGAAGGAATCTTTGTGTAAACCAAACAAGATTTACTAGAAGTGGACTACAAACCTAATGATTACCCTGTAATGTTTTTCAGTTCCTGAAGATAATTTGTTATCAAAATAGGTGACTGTTCCCCAGGCTAAATCAATTGGGACCCAGTCAGTAAACAGTGCACGCCTTGTGCATTCCAAGATCTAGTCCTTCTTAGGTGCTTTCAAAGAGAAACTTTTTACAGCCCCAAACAGATTGTTTCTCCTGGCAATCTTACTATATCAAATAGAACTCTCATCTTGTAGCCTAAAAAAAAAACCATCTGCTAAACCTGAGAGTTGAATGTTTTTCTCCATATACTATAGAAATATTCCTATACTTAATTTCAACTGTCACGTCTCCCAGTCTCCAACTCACTTCTTCTACTATAGATGAAAGAGATCGCAACTCTCCATCTTCACCCTTCTGTGTGATCTTGGATTGAACAAAATCCACAACCTCTTGGCTGCTCATGACATTCCTGGATTAGGAGCAAAAGAGAGAGATCATGAAAAATAAATGGAAGACTAGGTTACAATTACATCAACCTGCCCTCAGCTTTGCAATTATAGTCCCTTCCAGGTCTTGACTTGGTACAAGTTATCAGCACTGTCTACCTCCCAAGTATATTGAAAGAAATTAAGCTTCAGCTGAGTACCATAGTAAGGATTCTTGTTTACCCCAACGCTCAATTTCCACCTACCAGATGCCATCACAGGCAATGACCATAAAATCATGGTCATCGTTGATTGTCAGCACCTTGATATCTGGCAGCGCTGAGATCATCTGTTCTTCTGGGGGCAAATTCTTGTTACGTTTATAGAAATGATCTCCTAAAATACAAAAATTATCAAGAGATTTAATTGAGGGTTCACTGCCCTAGAGAAAAGTGCAGCAACAAGGAGAAAGCTGGGCTATGCTCAGTAACTGAAAAAAATCCCCCCCCCCAAGTAACAGAACATTCAAGACATTTCTCAAACACAATACCTTTGACGTATCAGTTTTTTTAGTTAACTTCTGCTTTGTATGAAGCTAGCTACACATGCCATTTCTTCCAAATCAAGCAACTGTGATTCACTTCCATGATGGATCAAGTCAAACCAGCTTAGTAACAAACATTCATTGAGGAGATTCTAGAATGTGAGCTTCACGCTCCCATAGACAAACCAAAAAGGTAAAGTAAATCCTCCTGAAAATAACACCCAAATATGGGTGGGCTGGCTAAAAGACCCATTTAACCTAGGCCCCAAACTTCATGGCTTGGTGGTCTGGTGGGGGGGCGGGGGAAGTGGGCCATGCAAGTGTGCTAGCCCACCATTCATGTGTGTTGAGTTGCATGCGTGTTGGTCCGCTGCTCATGTGAGATGAGCTGCATGAGTGCGTGTGCTGACCAGCGGCTCACGCAGCCCACTTCCAAACCAGCCACAGCCCAGTAATAGGCTGTGGCTTGGGGGTTGGGGGACCCCTGATCTAGAATACCATATCCACAACATTTAAGCCACTTTTAGGATTAATTAAAGGATTCACTATTGGCAACAAATTCTTGCTTCACTCTACATTCCACATTCACACATTATGCTATATTTTTTTGGCCAAGTCACAGTTGGCATCAACCATATGTACCATGTTTGAAGCCTATTCTTGTGAATGGCCATGTTCACAATTAAGCCAGCTTTAAAGTTTAGCATGGACCTAAGTTTCTAATTGTTGCTAGAATATTCAATAGGAAAAGTTGTCAGTCCTTTGCTTTTGAGTTTTCAAAGCTGGTTTTTGACAACTGTTGAAATTAAATCCCATTAGTGCAAGGTTTGATTTGCAAACAAGAAGCATTATAATCTATTTTTTTATTGTTTTATTTTCTTTATACTATGATGTAACTCCTTTTCCTTTATACTTAAGGCACTTCAATAGCTCCAGGTCAGATGACTGAAGAAATAGCTTCCTTTTTCAGAGAAAAGGAGGCTGCAGACTGAAAGATTGCATGTGTAATGTTTTTGTCATTTGAAGGCTGAGTCAGAGATTTGGTGTTCATTGTCACTAGTGGCTACTGCCATATAACTCTAGCACATGCATACCTGTTTACTCACCAATTGCTCTGGAGAGATTGAGGCCACCATTTACCCGACCATCCATGGTTACTTTTCCACCAGCATTCTTTATTCTGGCCGATTCCACCTCATCTTCGGGCTTATGATCATAGGACATATCCACAGCCTTTCCACCTTCAGACACCACACACCGGGAATCTCCAGCATTGGCTACTATTAGCTGCTTGCCTCTGATAAGTGCTACTACCGCCGTTGTGCCGCTGTCTGAGCCAGGCTGGAGAGTAAGAGAACTGTGAGGAGAGCCCATGCTGAAGCACAAGACTTACTGAAAGAGTGAGCCTCAAACCAGGGTAAGAGCAAAAGAAGCTCAGCAAATCCACTCAGTAAGGACCACTGTGCCCCTATTCCTTCCCCACTTTCTTCACAAACACTGACCTTTTCTTTGCCCTCCATTCCTGGGAGCATCATGTCTTCATCATCTTCCTCTTCTGCTTCTTCAGTATCATATTCTTCTTCCTCACTGCTGTAGCTATCCTCATCCTCACTGCATTCCTAATCAAAATGTAATACATCCACCCGTAACAGAAATAAAATGGACCCCATGGCTCTAGCTGTTGTCCTGCATGCAGGACCTGGGGTACCTTCCTCTTAGCCTTCATCTGTAAAGAAGACTAAGTTCTACTTTTTCAGCTCAGCTATGGAAGGACAAAATGCCCCTCCCCCCACTGCCCAAATGATGATGGTACCTCACTATCGTCGTCTTCCTCCTCTTCTGCATCCTCTGATTCATCCTCACTGTCCTCAAAGAACATAGACTTGATCACTTGCTGGCTCTTGCTTGCAGACGAGCAGGATGGCTCCATCTCACCACTGGCAGGAGATGCTCCCTCAGCTGTCTTTTTTTGGCAAGTAGCAGCATCCCCTCCACCAGCCACATCTGGACCATGGGAGGTACTGATGGTCTCAGAGCACAATTTGCCATTTTTCTCCTCTTCTTCACCCTCTTTATGATGCCTCGAGGGCTCCTCCGCATCTACTTCACCATTCAAACTTGGTTCCCGGGCATCCTCCTGGGTTACATCTTTGCCTGGTGGGCCCAGCTTGCCCTTGACACAGTTTTGCCCATATCGAGTCAGAAGCTCCTCAATGGTCATTGCAGCCTCCTCATGCAGCAAGGCAGTCTCCTCATTGTCCACTGCATGGGAGTATTGGGGGAGAAAGTGCAGCCAGTCTCAATGTCACATTCAGTTACTTACCTTTTTAAAATCATAGCTTAGGAAAGTCATTTATTATGACCAAAGGAACAGAGTCTTACACATGACATCAATCTACACACTAAAATACAGATGGAATCATATTTCTCATTACAAATTGCTGATCCTAAGGTCACATGTCACTATAACTGGGCCCAAGTTTTCCTAATCATATAAACTGTTTTTACCAAGCTGCAACTGTTTGGGGTGTGTAAGTGCAAACATGATGCTGGATTACAATTCCCTTTACCCCAATAACCAGCAATGCTGGTTTAGAACTGTTAGTTCTCCACCTCTGGTTTTGTCTAGGCTCTTTCTTAAAGTTGGCATAGTCAATTACGTCAAATTTAACACAGCGTAGGAAATGTGATCTCAGACATCCTTCCACTTTAGGCATTTAATCTCAGTTATATACAAAGTTGACATAAGAGTTCCCCTTCTGGTACTTGGCTTTTGCGTCTGATCTGCACTGGACTGCAAGTTGCTGCTTCACTCACCATCATCTTCATCTGCCACTTTCATCTCTTTCTCATCACCCTCATCTCGAGACCGCCCTGACATCAGTGCTAATTCCTTGATCACTTCTTCCATTGTCAACTTGGCATCAATGGCCAAAAAAGCATCTTCAAGTGCCTAATAAGAAAAAAATAAAGGAGGATTTCTTTGTGACCACCATTAATATTAGAAATGATTTAATCAGCAACTTATTCAAGATGTAGGATACAGTTCTTAACAGCCCCAATAAACAGGCTAATACTACACCGCACCACAATTGATACCAGTGGACAAAAATATTTCTGTCACTTTCTCTTTTGTTATTACATAAAAAATAGCCAATTTCTAACCAGAATTGGCTTCATATTTATGCTAAACTCTAGTTTTTAACAAGCAATTTAGGGTTTTTACAACATAGTCAAAGAAAATATCTTAAAAGGATCAAGATGCCAAAGACTGGGGAAAGATGGAATGGAATCATGAAACAAAATCCTTCACAGAATTAGCTGTACTTCTCTGGTGTGCTCTTCTGGTTTTGGAAGATAGCCTTTGTATCTTACCTTTTGTAGTTTGCCTTCTTTATATGCTTTCTGATCCTTGATGATCTCTGGCAGGTATTTGGCACAATACAGGGCTACCTCTTCTCCTACAGCAAAAAGGCCAACAGTTAGAAACTGACAGTCTCTTGTTTCATCTCACAAGTAACCTCATGTTTGTTTCAGAGAAAATATGTATTAGCATCCCCAAGCTGAACAAATTGGATAGCACCGAAATAACTCAAAGACCCAATTATTAGGCACACAGGAGTTAGGATTGAGTTAGGACCCCAGCATTGACAAATCCATCATTTACAAAATCCAGAGAGGTTAATCAGACAGACCATCAAAACTCCCTACAAAGGCAATGTTGTAATAATACAGGTAGTCCTCGACGTAGAACAGTTAGTTTAGTTACCGTTCAAAGTTACGGCACTGAAAAAAGTGACTTATGACCGTTTTTCAGTTACCATCTTTCTGGTATCCCCATGATCACGTGATCAAAATTCAGATGCTTGGCAACTGGTTCATATGTATGGCCGTTGCTGCATCCCAAGAACATGTGATCCCCTTTTGCGACCTTCTGACAAGCAACGTCAATGGGGGAGCCAGATTCCCTTAACAACCGGGTTACTAACTTACCAACTGCAGTGATTCCCTTAACAACTGAGGCAAGAAAGGAGCCTTGGTAGTACAGTGGACTAAAAACACTGTTATTAACATCTGCTGCTTGCAATTACTGCAAGTTCAAATTTCACCAGGCTCAAGGTCGACTCAGCCTTC
>JANHZT010006508.1:213468-239396 GCA_032468215.1 Stegonotus admiraltiensis
CCCAGAATTTCTTGGCTGGGGAATTCTGGGAGTTGAAGTCCTCCAGGCTTAAAGTTGCCACGGTTGGAGAACCCTGATCTAAGAGGAGCTAAGCCGCAGCCAATTGTCCCTTTGCTTCACGCCGCGATCAGAAAGCAGACTTCCTCGCACTGGCTCCCCAGACCGCTTGGAAATAACAGAACAGCTCTACGCGGGCTGCTTGCGGGTCACGCAAGCACCGCGCACTCAAAAGCACCAACGTGCGCAGGGATATCTCGTTCCATTCTCTGCAGCCAGAAAAGGCCCCGCCCTGTCGCCCCTAGTCCCACCGGAGCTGGGCGGACGGCTGGAGTTGAATGAGAACAGCCGCGGGGCCCGCCTCGCAAGCACTCCGTCCAATCCGAACGCGTCTTCGATGCGCAGGTCGGCTTCTGATTGGCTCGACTAAAATCCTGCCTCCGCCGTCCCTTGGAGCGCCTCCCGTCGCAGCGCGGCTTGTCGGCTATTTAGTTGGCTTCAGGTCATGAGCTGTGGAGGAGGTCGGCCTGCGCCCCGGTGAGTTCTGCTTTTTTGGGGCTGCCGGGTTGTCGCGTGGCTGGGGACAGCGGTCTCCCGTCGCCGGGTTGATAGCCATATACGCGCCGAGGCCTTGCCGCGCCGGGTTGGCGGAGCGTGAGGGGCCGGCGGCTTCCCCCGTTTGCCCCGCGCGCGGGGGGGAGGGGCCTGCGTAACTCTGGCGGAAGCGCGTCGTGTTGGTGCTGCGTCACGAACGGCCTCCGCCCCGCCTGCCCCCTGTTGAGAGAAGTCTCTCTTCTCTTCCAACGTGTAGGTCGCCTCCTCCGTCGCGGCGATGTCCGAGGGCGAAACCAAGCAAGTATCCGGCAATATCGGTTCCGACCAGAAAGCCGAGGCTGCGTCTGCGGGATCCGGCATGACGTCCCTCTCGCCGCCGCTAGCGACGGCGACTCAAGAGGAGGAGGAAGAGGAGGAAGAGGAGGACGAGTCCGAAGACGAGTCCGAAATCTTGGAGGAATCACCTTGCGGGCGTTGGCAGAAGAGGCGGGAAGAGGTAGGTGACGAAGCCTGTGCGTTGCGTTCCCCACCGTCCCTGGCTGGCTCGAAGCTGGCGCCTTTCGGAGGCCTGCACAAAAGAGAGCGATCCTGAGGCGGCTGGGGCTGTGGAAAAAAGTTCCCTTTCCCCAGAGCTCTGGGTGTCTCGTCCCGGGATCCAGGCTTCAGAGGTTTGTAGATGGAACAGCTGTTAAAGACCGTGAGAAGGGCCAGTTGGGATGTATAGTGTGGAAGTTGAGATTTGACTAGTCGTAAGTGGTTTTTAGGACTTAAGACAGTTGCCCCCTTTTTCCATAGATCTGGAAGAGTCGAGACAGGAGGAGGAGGAGTAATTTTAAATATTGTGGTAGGTTTGGGGTGAAGTGCCTCTCTGTAATCAAGGTATTCCAGACAGCATTTCAATCTGATATTTTCTTGTTTAGGAATCTGAGGCTTTTGCCTTTATGTAAACGGTTGTATGTCTAGCTAGCTGTGAATTGTCTGTTTTGATTGCTAGGATGTCTTTTTCCAACCTTGCCAATTGATAAAGGGGCCTTGAATTAAGGAATTTGACTGAAAATTATGTGCTTTCCTTGTGTGTCCAATCACACTTGGCCAATAAAGAATTCTATTCTATTCTTTGCAGCTGTTATAAAGAAACTCTTTTTTTGCTGAAAGACAAAAACAGTTTTTAAAGATATCCTGAGAAATTTATTGAGGTTTTATTACTTACTTTGCTGTTTTTGTTTCATTGTTCTCCCCAGAAATTTATTGAGGTTTTATTACTTACTTTGCTGTTTTTGTTTCATTGTTCTCCCCAGGTGGTTTTCAAAGTGACTGCCAATACAAAATAAACACTTGAAATTTCAGAATCAAAGTCATGGAAACTGATTTTAATGCCATGATTGTAGATTGTAGTCCCGGAAGCCTCCCTTTTTTTAAAACTGTTGCCAAGAAAACAGCACAAACAGGTCCATGAAATCACCAGAAGTTTGAGTTTGACTTGAAGAGGATTTTAATTGAAGACATGACTAAAAAGAAAAACCTTCACTCCACTCCTGAAAGGAATATGATCTGGCCACAGCTCCAAGAATGTGTAGTCTATAGCATGGGAATAATGTATGCCTGGCAATTGTTGAATGATCTTTAAGTAATATATAGCTCTGGATATGATCCCGTCTTCAGTTTTATGATGTGGATTCAGTCCTTTAGAACCAATGGTTTTATTCTGTTTCCTTGAGTGAAACTTGCTTGGGGTGTGTTCTGAGGAAGTGTCCTCTTCCTTGATATTTTAAATATAGGACAATATCTCTTGCTATTAAGGAAGTTATATATGAGTTAGAAGTTATTTTGGATAATTTTAGGTGATTTAACTTGGCAGGTTAATAAGATCATAGCTTTATATTGAAGATTTTAGAATTGCCTTTCGAATAGAGGCTGTTTCCTGTTTTGTGAAAACATGAAAACACTAAATGTGGTGTTGTCCTGAATGTTCTGAAGTCTAGAGTATTGGAATAATGGCTTATTTGGCTAGGGGAAAAAATAGCGATCATTGCTGATTTTGAGGAGAACTTGACTTAGCTGGGCTAGCTTAGATAAGTACAATGTTGTTCTGTTCTGTGTATTGAAAGTCTTGATTTAGTCATCCTGATGGTTTATTTTCAATAAGCTGTCATGAAGATTGAATGCTACTAGCCCCTATTTCAAAAATTTTGCTGTGAGGGACTCTTGGCTAATTCTGGATTCTCTTCTCTTTAATTCAACCCTAAATCCAGCGTAGGATGCATTTGAAAGACTTTTCTTTAAATATGCAAGTCCATAAACCTTTAGATATGCTCAGTACGAAAGACAAGATTCTCCCTTCTCCTTCTGTGAGTGTCACTGTTACTAACAGAAAAGAAAACACAATCTGTGTTATGGGGTTTTCTGTCAGAAAATGTGCTGATGGTGACTACTGATGAACTAAGCCTGGGCTGGATGGCTTTTTGTTGATCAGGGGTTTAGCATTCGGAAGAAACTGAAGACTCGCAAGTGGGTAGGAGCACAATACAACTAGTTTTGGAAGGAGTTTTTATAAACAAATACATATTTGTACAGTACAGTATTTTTTTCAAAACAGAAAATTATACCTTAAATTTGCAGCAGTCCCTGCAGAGGAATCCAAAGGCCAGAAAAAGAAGGCTGTAGATTTATTGCTTCTGGTTTAGGCTATTAATGGCTACTAACCATTATGGATGCATATATCTTTATTATGAATAATATATTTGACAATATCAGTTGAGAACATGAAGAGACAACTTTTATATTTTCCTACTTGTGAACTATACATAGACATGTACAGCATACCATAGCAGCTTTATTAAGATTTTCAATTTCTTTTCATCTTAGAAAGTTAAGGCTAATATGTTCTTTAGTAACATTGGAAGGGGAATCAAGTTAGCTTCCTTTCTCTTTGTAGCCTTTGTTTAACACTCTTTATTTCCTCCCCTCTTGTGGTCCATAACTGAATGTAGTGTTTTGTCCGGTGTTGAGCTTTGGTTGCTTTGTCTTTTGCCTTGTTTTCTTCGTCCTTTCTTAAAATAGATTTGCTAAAGCCTACTAACCATGCCACCAGCACTTTAGCTGGATGATTTTGTATTGCTGGTTTTCTATACACATTTTTGACTCAGCACTTTAACATCATCTGCTGTTTGCAGCTGTTCTCTAAGTCATGCCATTGTTTGATCTCACTTTTTCCCATCCCCCAGTCTTTCAGGAGCAGTGTATACTTTTAAATATCTCTGAGATCATAATGAGGTTGACTCTCGGCTTGGTAATGATGTGTGACTCGCTGGTTTGACCCACAAGATGATCTGGCTACACATCAAAAGGGAGGGGCAACAAAGAAACGTGATTCCCTAACATGGGTGGTTGTGTAATTTTTGTTGTACTGCCTTACCTAAGATTTCAGGAATCACTGGACTAGAATAGTTATGCTAGGAAATGTTTTTTAATTACTTCTTTTAGTTCTGGGAGCTGTACAGAATGTGCTGGTGATATCATTGGAGGGGTCAGAGCAAACTTTTTGTCTCTTGTGCTCCTGCCCCTTAATACAGCACATGCATTCTTACTTGAAATTTAATACATATATTTTAGTAATCTTTTAAAAATGAAAATCATTATACTATAATTTTGGTTTTATCCACTGAATTTTGGCAACTTCAACTTGTGAGGTTAAGACTACAGGCTGCCTTTTCTTGGATTTAACCATTATAAAGAAAGTAGGAATTTGAAGAAACAACTGGTACTGGAAGCTTGAACTTAGAAGAGTTGAGAATTACAAGCCTTAAGAATAGGTGCTACTCTGAGCTTTAGAATTAAAGTCAAGGGAATGCTAAAAATAAGAGTGGCTCAGAAACAATAACGCTAAGAAGACTTCTGTCATAGGCACAGTTCTCCAGCAGTTCTGTGATGGCAGAATTTACTTTCCTTCCATATTCAGAAAATCTCAAGCATGGGTAGAATAAGAGACTTCTAGAGTTGGTAAGAAATGTAGAGGTCTTTATATTGAAGTGAAATGCAAGTGATTTAGGATCAAAACTAAATATTGTTAAGGTACAACTATTGTTTAATGAACAAATTACAGGTGACTGGATCTGTACAATATATACAGCGTGGTTTAATCAAAATTAGTTTACTAGTTCACAGCGCATCTTGATTTTGAGTTATAATCTCTTTTTATTTTAAGGTGTTATATGAGCCCAATAATTGAATTCAAATATGGAGATAGTTACCAGTTTACAGTTTCAAAGGGGGATTGGACAAATTCATGACTGATCGAGCTATGATGGGCAGCGGAAATCAATAATTTATGGAACTATCTGGTGACCACGATGACACATGGAAGATTGTGATGTGGAATGTAAGAGGAGAAGTTGGTAAAGATTGCGAAAAAAATCTTTGATACTTTAAAAAAGAGGTAGTTTAGTCACCTGTCTAATACAGGAATCCCTGACATAACCTGTCAGATATAGCATGTGTCTAGCGAAGGTGACTCTGAAGATAGTCTGTTCAATTACTGAACAGCTCTTCATTTTGGGACATTTTCTTGATCTTCAGTGAAAATGTGTTTTCTAGTAATTTAAACCCATTTTAAAAAATCCTGTCTTTAGCTGTGTTCAGCCTGATGCAGATAGTAAACTAGTAATATACAGGTAGACTTTGCTTAACAATTGCCCTGTCTAGCAACTCTTTGAAGTTATGAGGGTGTTAAAGAGTAATTTTATGACCAGTCCTTGCATTTATAACCATTGTAGCATCCCTGGGATCACATGGTTGACATATGGGAGCTTCACAACCAGTTTCTGACAGTGGCAGCAGTAAAATTGCAGGTTACAGCATGGGTGTCAAACCCGCGGCATCATGTTGCAGTTATGTGACGTTTTGTGGTGATTTTTTCCCTTCGTGGAGCTGGGGTGGGCGTGACCTGCACTTGATGCATCTGGCCTATGGGCTGCCAGTTTGACACCCCTGGGTTACAGTCGTGATGTTTTGCTTAACAACCAACAGTGACTCTCTTTAACAGCTGTGAATGGGAGGTGACATAAGTCTGTTGTCATGGGATAGTTCACTTAGCGACTATGTAGCTTAGTAACGGAATTCTCAGTTCCAATTGTGAAAACTGAGGACTACCTGTAAAAACAAAATAGGTTTCTGGCAAATACTTTAACCTTAATGTGATGTAATATTTAAAACTGTGAGAATAAATTTGGAGCCAGAATTACAGCGAGTTAAAGTTTCTCTTACATTTTCTTCCCGTATCTATCCTATGCAGGCCTTTATGTCTTTTCTCACATAAACCAAAACTCTTTACCTTCCATATTCTTCCCACAGTTCCCCATAAGCTATAAGTGGTTCTCCCTACTTTGTTATATGGAAGTGAGAGTTTGATATATTAAAACAAATGTAACAGTAAGTTGAATGTGGTGGAATTGGGTGTTAAGTTATATAGTGAAACAAGAAATAGAACCAAGAATAAATGGGTATTGAATGAATATGATGAGCGATCAATATGAAAAGACATTGAGATGAGGATGACTGGGGATCAGATTGCACAAAATATGAAAAATGAGTGAATAGATTAAGAGGACGAGGAAGTTCAATAGATGATATGTTGGACAGTATGATGTGGAGTATAGACATGGTGGAAACACGGATGGTTTGCATAGATTTAAAATTATGGAAAAATACAGTAAATTGTGTTTGTTTAAATTAATTCTAGCTATGCTGGCTTTTGTGTTTTCCCATCTTTTTAAAAATTTCTTTGGCATACTATATATTCCATTCTGATCCTGAAACAAAATAGTGTGATGTATATATCTGTAGTGGGTAACCATCCATCCATCTTTAGTGTTTCTAGATCCCCCATCTTCCTCAAGGAGGGAGACAAATTCTAGTTGTGGAGGAACAACAGAGGTGTACATTTATCATGTCCTGGTTTTTATCTTATTAAATTCATCTGTTTATTTGTTTTGTGAGATTTGTCTGGATAGCTTTTGGTCAGATCCAACAGGATTCATCCTACATTTTTAGGTCAAATAGCAATAGTTTGCAGGTACAGCAACCTTTCTAGTCTGCCTGAAATTTGGCTTTTATTTTTGTCTATTTACATCTAGGTTAATCAACGCAATGTTCCTGGAATTGATAGTGCCTATTTGGCAATGGATACAGAAGAAGGTGTGGAGGTGGTTTGGAATGAGGTCCAGTTCTCTGAACGCAAGAATTTTAAGCTTCAAGAGGTTGGTGAAACTGGAATGAAGATTTGTGAAAAGGCAGACAAGATATCTGTTGTATGAGGGCTCAAATTTTGGTGTGACTATGAATAAGTTTCTTGAAATCAAGCAGACAAAGAGAATGAAGAGTGTAGGATTATTTTCTATTGCTGGCTAGTCTTTCTTGCTTGACTTAAATTTAACCAATGCCTCCATCTTGCAGCCTGGGAGTAAATGTGGATGAAGAGCTGTGTGTGAAGTAAATGAGCCCAGTTTCAGGCTGTGTTGAAACTCTGCTAATGGCATTTTCTTTTTCTTGAGTTGTTTACACTACTTTGCTTTGCTACTGCTGCAGGAAAAGGTCAAAGCTGTCTTTGACAACCTGATCCAGTTGGAGCACCTGAACATTGTGAAATTCCATAAATACTGGGCAGATGTGAAAGAAAATAAAGCCAGGGTAAGTAGAATTGTGTGTGATTGTCATTTATCTTAGTGTGGAAACATATGAAGCACCAGCAGTTGATAACTTCCACTATTACTAGGTTATCTTCATTACGGAATACATGTCATCTGGTAGCCTGAAGCAATTTTTGAAGAAAACGAAGAAGAACCACAAGACCATGAATGAAAAGGTAACTTCTTCTCAACCTTTTACTCTTTTCCCAACTCCCTAAATTGTGTTTGTACTATTCTTATTTTTTTGGTCTGTGTGTCTGTAGCCCTTGGCCAAGGTAGTGTTGCTTCCCTTGCTGCCAAAGACCATGAGGGGGAAAAAATGGCTATTTAGCTCATAACTATTTAGTAAGTCTGATTCCTGCCTGAGAGTCCTGAGCTAATCCATCTAATTCTGGAGCAAAGTAAAAGGAAACCAGCTTTGATTTGCAAATCAAGAGTGCCCAGAAGTAAGGAGAATAGAAATGGCACTGTAGAGACACCAAATGATGACTTAGTTTTGCCAGAGACGCTGAAAGCTTTTTGGTGATATTTCATTTGTATTGCAGGCCTGGAAGCGTTGGTGCACCCAAATCCTTTCTGCCCTCAGGTATGTGTCTTTACATATTTGAAAGGGAGGATGGTCTTGGGCACAATGTTGGTGTACAAATTATTACACTTTTTCAGAGGCTCAATGGAATATCTATATATATATTTATTTATTGTATAAGAAAGGTTTTTGGAGAAAGTAAAGGGAAGAATCTTGCTGCTTTTATTGCTTACTTTGGTTTTCAGAGCCTCCGGGGTACTATATGATATGGTTTCAGCAGCACAGTAAAGTTTTCTTTAGAAAGCTCAAAAAAAAAAAGATTTGGATTCCAAACAGAAACTATCAGCACAACTTTACATTCTTTGGATACCAGAAATAATAGAAATGAGGAAGATGTTATTTTTCTGTTACTAAAAATATATTTTCCTTGTACCTGCAATCTGATTTTTCAAACTATGCATTTGTATATCTGGTAGCTGTGATTCACCTCTGTTGTGTTGCTGTTCCAGTTACCTTCACTCCTGTGATCCTCCCATCATTCATGGAAACTTGACTTGTGATACCATCTTCATCCAGCACAATGGACTTATTAAGATTGGATCAGGTGAGGCTGTTGTGGAATTAGTTTGTGATTTAATGTATGCTACAATTCATTCTTGGCTTGCTTTGTTCCCTGACATTGGTTCAAGCTTTATATTAGTCCAAGGAAACCTCTAGGGCTTGGAGCATATATTGTTATGTCTGTATAGCAGGACTCTGTGTTGCAACTGGTGCCTCTACCTTACATCTGTTGTTGTTGACCTCTTGGAAACTTCCTGGACCTTTTGCCACTTGCAAGCTGCTCTATCCTCTTTTTGTAGAGTCTCTGTTTACTCCTTTGCAGGCAGAAAACTCTCCTGTCAATTCATTTTTATCTCTGTCATTCAAACATTTGGAACCTTGGGGATGCTGCTTGTTCTTGGCTGCTTCCAAGCCAATCTTACACTTGAACACACTGATTCATCAGAATTGTAGGGGAAGGCAGGATTGGCAGAGCTCTTTGTTTCGCTTCTTCTTGGGCTGTCAGTTTCTTGTGGCCAGTCTTAGTTAGTGAGCTGTTAGTAAATAAGCAAAGTATCGCTGTTGGCTGCTCCATTTTCACAAATATATGCTTAGCATTTCATCTCATATTTTTTTTGTGCTGCTTATGTCCTATTCAATGAATTATGCCGGTTTAATTCATGAAAATTCTCAAGATTACTTTTGAAGCTTATGGGACAGTATTAATCATGATTTAACCATGGTCATGTTAATGCCACAATTAAATTGATAAAACCATAGTTTCTGGATAGTCAATTGTGGGAAACAACAAAACTCATACAAACATAATAGTTGTGTTGGAACAAATCAAAGATCTCAGAAACCCATAATTCTGTTTCCCCAATAGCCAACTTAGTTGCCAGAGGGAAGTCCATAAGCTGGATAATATGAGCACTTTATTTTTCATATTACTTTATTACATTTATCCTGCCACACTCCCATTAAACTCTCAGAAATTAGTGATTAATATACATCATGTATTTTATGTAAATATGCTGCCCCAGTATCCAAAATAATACAATGCTGTCATATTTAGTAACTGTAAAAAGCTTTATTCCTCATACATTTATCTGATTACCTTTAATGCCATAAGAATAGGTGGTTGTCACTACCTCATAGCATCCTTTCAAACTTCAATTTCTAAGTATTTGGAGGGGGGCATAATGACTATAGTGGAATCAAATTCCTCATAATATAAAGTATTAATAATATTTTATGATGTGTCTTTGGGTTTAATGCAGAATGGATCAAGTAAATAAAAGTACTCTGAGAACCCCTCAAAGCTTGCAAAATCCAAGTAATATAAATACACATACTTATTATATATATTTATGTATGTATGTATGTGTATATGTGTATATACACACGCATACTAAACACACACAGACCATGAATCAAGCATCAGTAGTAAAATGAACATGGTTCATGAAAGGAGTTATTGTATTAACTGATCTTAGTGTCAGTCTTAATTACATGAGATGTATCTTCTTGAAAGAAGTGGAAATTGGAACAACTCAAGCCTCCAAATAACAAAAACATAGTTCCAAGAGATATGTAATAGAACAGTTCTTCAAAAAAATAAAGATTTCTAATTCTGAAATTAATCTTCTTACTATGGATAAAATTAATTGAGAGAAAGACCTTGTAGTTGTTTCCTTGCCTTTTGAGATAGAGGAAGAATCTTTACTGGATTAAAAAGTTATTGATTTTGCAGTTAGGTTCACAGACATCTATCACTGCATCTGAAGGACATTTTTGTAGTAATTATCTTCTATTAGGATTACTACACAATTAAACCCAAGAAGTGAACATAAAACAAATCTAGCTCAACACTATTTAAATAGAGGGTCACGTTAACTGGCCATCTCTTACAGAAGAACAAAACTAGAACACTAGCCACTATGTGTAGTTTGTATTGTGTCTTGATGGAGAGTTCTGTAGATCTGAGGAAAGGGTGCATGGATTAGAATCTGCATGTTCTAAACAGGTAATTCACATGAGTTGAGAATAAGCAGACTGAGCAGAGTTTGCTTTGCAGTGACTAATGGCAGTTTAAATAAATTGACATGCAGCTATCTTAAGTAGCTTTGTGAGTGCTGTGCTTCCAGGACTGCTTTTCCCTGGGAATAAGGAATAATTCTGAATGTTTGTCCCAGAACTCTTGTGTGAAATTAGAATTCTTGAAATAGCTATTTGAAATAAGCACTTGCTTTTTCATTTTAATAATAATAATAATTTAATAATAATTTCTTTCCTCAGCATCCTAGTAACAATTATTAAAAATACTATCATGATGAAAAATTGATCACAGCTGGTAATGATATATGCCATTAAAATCTCATTAAATATTTTGAAAGGAAATTTAATGCACTCGCCTTTTGCCTCTTTGATGGAATGTTGAGAAGGAAAGCAAGCAGAAACATGTCAAATTCAGAAATGAGGAAGACTTCCTGCAAGAACTCTATTGAAGAATAGGGAGGAAAAAGAAGCTAGGGTGCTGAATGGCAGGAAAAGTAACCCATCCTGCATGGAACCGTCTCGAGTTATCTAAAGGATTACACTTAGCTTCCCTAGCTGCTTTATAGAAGCATAAGAGTGCAGTAGTGGGTGAATGAGGATCTAATTCTATCTTTGTCCTAATTTATTAAGAAATACTGTTCCATTCTTTCTCTCCCCCTTAAAATTTTTTTTGTTTCTTTGAATATTAGAGTTCTTCCCAGTCTTCCAATCTTCGTTCTGTGTTTTCTTCCTCTTCCCATTCTATTATCATAGTTCAGGCAAATGCATCCCAGTAGGTTTCCAAACTCAGCAACATCAGAGGCTACCCTTGAGGCGTCCAGAGACAGTGGTGCAGAGGTGACGTTGGAGAAATTGAATAACTAACTCAGAGGACAAGCTCTCAGTGAGGTGTAGTCCAAAAGGGAGGGAGAAGGAAAATGGTTGGAATGTAACTAAGAAAATCTGTGATAGGGATTTACCAGGTAGAGAGTAGCAATTCATTGAATATATGCTTTCCTTGGGAATAGTTGGAAGAATACCAAAATATTTAAAAATCCACATTTATTTTTGAAAATTGAAAGGCTTGGAGATAGATGAACAGCATTTTTTTTCTAACCAATCACCCAGAGGTGTTGCATCCTATGCGAATGAAATGCAAGAAAGGCTTTCTGTTTTCAGGCAGATTCTCCATCTGAACCTTTTCTCTTTTCCTCCTCCAAGGAAAGACACTTGGCCAGTGATCTAGGGCGTGTCAAATTTTTCAACTTTCAATTTCCAAACATTAGGGGTGCTCAAAAGTTGTGACACGCCTTGGGGATTGTAAAGATATTTTGGCTACTTTAATATAATTTAGATGTGCTTGGTAAGTAACTACACAAATATCAAAACTTTAACATTTTGTTTGTTTCATTGGCCACCCAACAGCAAGTCAAGAGAAAGAGTGGGTAGTGGTAGAGGGTGGAAAGATGGCTCAGGACTAAGAAGTGGATTCTGAGAAGTAGAAGATAATTTGCAGTCGATGGATGGCCAAATGTAGGTGCTATATTTGGCTCCTGTCTCACTTCACGTGGAGACACTGTACCCAAAACAGCTGAGCACTGACCTCCTTTGTAGATTTTTATAGAAGTTCAGGATAAAAAACCCTTCACTCTGTCCTGATAAGACAAACACAGTCTGTCCCATTGCTACAGGAGGTACAGTGGCTTAGCTGACAGGCTGGCTCTTCCATCAATTCTTGAGTTTTATTTCCTGCTGATGGGCTGCCTCTCTCTCTTTTTCTTTCTCTTTTGCCAACAGTCTTTCATAGGATTTTTGCTAATGGTGAGCAAATCTCTCTGCTCTGTGATGTGACTGTGACTTTCTAAAAATAATAATAATAATAATATATATATACACATAAATAGCATCATATATATATATATGTATTATATACAAAAGCTCCTTTTTCCCTTCAGTGTCCCTTGCTTATGACTCTAGTATAGTTGCGCCTGCCCTTGGCTCTTGGTTGGAGAGGAGTCTTGCCCCCTTCTCTCTCATTTCTGGTCTGTGTTTTCTCTGCTGTCCTGCTGCATGCTTCCTCCTGCATGTGAACTGCTCTTGTCTGAGGAGCGGCTGCTACCTCCTTCCCTTGCGGCTATGATTGGGATTTTGCTTGCTGCTTGCTTGTGGCCTGAGCTGTGGCCAACTGTTTATAGGGATAATGGGTGAGGCTTATAAGAGTGCTAAAATGTTGTCCAGTTTAGTGACATATGTTGACTTCCTTTTGGGGTTTCTAGTTGAATCAGAAAATTAGGCTCTGCTTTGAATGCTCTTATTTTGGAACTATTCAATTCCCTTCAGCTATAGAAAGATCCCTTGGGGATTTGCTTGCCTTCCCTATCCCAGCGCTAGGTATAACAGGTAAGCAAGCCTTTCTGTTTATGGCAGAGTAGAGTGATTGAAACGGAACAATAAGACAGGTTGCCAGGAAAGAGCATCTAGAGAAGATGAACTTCCGGTGAAACTTTAGCCAAGTCTGGCAAAACGAAGCCTTGGGGACTGATTAAAAGAAAGAAAAAGCTTGGATGGAAGAGAGATGCTGATGATGAGACTGTGGCTTTGAGTTTCCAGCTGAGAGAAACCCTTGGGATAATTGTATGCCCAACAATAATGAGGACTGAAAAGAACCTTGTACCAAGTTCATGTGGTCCTTGGTCTAGAAGTTCAGAAGATTGCAAAAAAAACCAGATGCCATACACTGCTGAGAGGAGAGTGATGGCTGCCAAATGGAGGCAGCATGTGAAAAGGAGTACTATTCTTTTGCTTAAGCTGTGCATATGATAGGACGAAGATGGAATTACTTCCATTTCATTATCTGGATTTACACAACGTGCTAAGCGATAATATAGATTATTTTAGATTTCCTGAATCCAGTTATAGCTTAATCCTTAATCAATAACAAAATGAGATATGGTGAACCTAGCTTACATTTATTAAAATAAGTAGCATATTTACAATACCTTATTATATTATATTTATTTTATTAAATAAATGTATATGGCCACCCAATTCACACGCAGTGACTTTGAGCAGCTTACAACATTAAAAATCCACAATCATTTATTAGTCTCTAAGCAGTGTTAAGAGATGGAGTTTTAGTCTGTTGAGCAGGGGTGAAATCCAGCAGGTTCTGACAGGTTCTGGAGAACTGGTAGCAGAAATTTTGAGCAGAGAACCAGCAGCAGAAATTTTGAGTAGTTCGGAGAACTGGCAAATACCACCTCTGGCTGGCCTCAGAGTGGGATGGGAATGGGAATTTTGCAGTATCCTTCCCCTGACACACCCACCAAGCCACACCACACCCACCAAGACACGCCCACAGAACCAGTAGTAAAAAAATTGGATTTCACCACTGCTGTTGAGAACATAGTTACATTGTACATATTTAACTATTGGCATACTGAAAAACACCAGTAGTCTTATTAATTTAAAACTGTATGTAAACCTTAGCATTAATGAACAGAAAGATAGTTATGAAACTAATAATTTTATAGAAATAAATTGAAACATGACTATAACAAATTAAAGAACTATAATAGTATTAATGAAGATTAGTACATGAAAGTTTATACCAAAATAACTGTAATGCCCTACAGTACTATACTTATTTAACAAGTAGAATCCACTGGAGTTGGGCAGCTAATAAATTCAAATTATTAACAAGCAATTAATATAATAAATAACAATAATTGTAATATGGGGAAAATGAGTTATTTTCATTGTTATTTATATCCATCTCTATTTTGGTAAACAATATAGTACATACCGGTATATACATAGAATGCATATTTCTAACAGTGATCACTGGTAGGAGCTACATTTATGGTTTCTTGTTCTGAAAAAGGTTTCATTTAATGAAGACCTAAAATGGGATGCCTGGTAAAAAGCTTTTTCAAATTGTTTTCAAGCACTTACCAGATTTTTGGTTGATACAGAAAGTATGTGGATGTAAAGAAAGCAACGTATTGCAGGAAAATTTCAGACAGGAGCAAATATCTGGAAATACTTTATTAGAGAGTAGACTTTGACATTAAGCTAAAGCTAATATATTTTTAATTTATTTGACTGTAGTACTGTTGCTACTAGATCAATTTTATTCTGGGCTGTGTTTTAAGGTATACAAGCTCAGTCTGGTACTTCCAGCATTTTCTTCTGCTTGGGGGAAATAGTTATTTGTGGTCCTTGGTGCTCTCTGAACTTTGCACATCAACAGGCACATACAGATAAACAACATATACATACCATTCAAAAGAGACAATCAAAAAGCGAAAAAGGAAACAAAACCAAAAACCAAAACCAAAAAACATCTCCTCACCAACAATCAACCCCCAAATGAACAGAGATAATACCAAGATTACACCAATAATGAAGTAACTTGGACAAAAACACTAACAGTAAACAATAGCTTAATCGAGGAACCACCAGCACCACACCTACCAACGCTGACAGGGCAAGCCACTAGTATATAAAATGGGAGCATACTCCACTCCCTTGTAGTACTGATTAATTACCTAGTTTGGTAATTAAATGTCTTCAAGAAAACCACAAGCTCAGAGCACCAAGGACTCCACAGTTCAACTCTGAGCTACAAATACTCTGTTCCATCGGAAGTTGTTATCCTTTCTCATTAGTCTTAAGCACCTCTGCTGCTTGACTTCCACATGCTGGTTTTCTGTCATGTCAATAGGGTCTGTTGAGGACTGGTATTTTCAGTCTATTCCTCTTGCTTATCAAAAGGCGAGGCATGAAGTAAAATCTCCTAACACTGCTTAAATAGAGTGAATTAGCTTGCACCATCCTTGAGCCTAAGGTTGGATTTGTACAGTACATGTATCTTAGTTAATAAATTAACCCATTTCCTCGATCTATGTAATATAAATAACAGTAAACTAAATACACGGACTAACTTTGCAGAATATCTAAGCCACACATAAAAAAAGCAAAAAAAGTCAAGCTTTGTACATTGTGTAAAGGCATCCAGTAGGTCTTTAACTGAGCTAATTAATATTGGAAGAACATAGCAGACAAACAGTTCTCTATGGATAATACGCTGGCTTAGGTTTTTTCTTTCTTTTTTATGTCAGCTGAAGTTATATCCTGTCTGCAGTGGATCTTTATTGGTTTCCAAATTTTCTCAGGATGATTTTTGTATCTTGGCTATAATGAGGCTTGTTGTGCCAGGAGCTTCTTAAGAATTGATGGTAGTCATTCACTGACCGCTTTGTTTATCTTTATTTACTGGGCAATTTAGGGACTGTTTTAATAAGCAAGTTAAATATATTTTAAAAGAAATTATAAATGTTCAGGTGCTGCCAGAAGCATTGCTTTGTTTGCGGTATCAACTGAGAAAGTTGTGAAAAAAATAGGGGGTAAGTGCTGTTGAACAACTGGGCATGTTACTGGGAAGTTGCTTTCTTTGCATAAGACTGCAAGGTGATGGGTAAAGTACCAGCATTTTGGGATTTACTTTGAGCTTTGCCTGCATCTGTGCCTGCCTGGAAAAATAGTGGCTTGGTGCAACTATCCAAAATAAAAAAATGTTAGGGAGGATGGGCTCTTTTACTTTCATTAACGGACAAAAGCTGCTTACCTATTCTAATAGCGTGTGTGTGTATGTGTGTGTACACATACGGAATCTACTTTCTTCTCATGTCCGTTTCTTTAGAAAGATCAGATGATTGCTTTGCCTGGCTTTGAGTTGACGCAGAAAAGACCTGGGGTTTCTGGAAGAGAATGTAGGCATCCTTTCTTTTTGCTTCTGAGTTCGCTTATGATGTGGTGCTGCCTGAATGCTGGGGAGGCCGGACAAGAGCAGTGCTTCTTTGTTTGGGGTTCCTTGCAGAGATGAACTAGATGGAAGCTGCCTCAAGTCCCATACACCAGAAAGGAAAGAGAGGCATGGGCTCTGATCTCCTACAATTCTCTTCTCTTATAGTTGCCCCAGATACCATCAACAATCATGTGAAGACATGTCGTGAGGAGCAGAAGAACCTGCATTTCTTTGCTCCAGAGTATGGCGGTACGAATACGAGGGTATTGGGACCTGCAGTTCTGCATTAACTGCAGAAAAAATCTTCAGTCTGTTCTCTCTGCCTTAGAGATAGCTTCTGACTATTATTCTTTGTTCCAGAAGTTGCACATGTGACTACAGCAGTGGACATCTACTCCTTTGGAATGTGTGCGTTAGAGGTAAGGTGGAGGGCAATTAGTATATGAAGGTGTCAGCCCCACCTGTACATGTTAAGACTTATCTGGCAAATTGGACTGTGCTTTATCTTCCTTTGTATGCAGGTAGTTCTTGGTTAACAACCATTTGTTCAGTGATTGTTTGAATTTACAATGGTGCGGAATGGAAAGACTTAGGCCCAGTCCTAGATGTTGTGGCCATCGCAGCATCCCCTGGAATAGTGTGATTTTAATTTGGGTGCTTGGCAATTGCCTCACAATTTTGACAGCAGCAGCATCCTATGGTCATGCAATTGCCATTTGCAACCTTCGCTGTCAGCTTCCCACAGGCAAAGTCAGTCAGGAAGCTGGCAGGAGGTTGCAAGTGGTGGTTATGTGATGTTGCACCTAACAGCTGTGTGAGGTTTGCTTAATGTCTACAGCTAGAGCTGCTGTTGTAAATTGGCACAGTCACACAACATTGCCCATTATAAGCCCACTGCTTGTTCCCAATCATTGTGTCAGGGTTCCAAGTAGCACCCCTAACAGAATCAAGGAGTTCACATTGTTGTTAATCTGAACTACCTGTACTTCAGTGAATCATTTACGTGAGCTTCTTCCAAATATATTTTCTTGGGACTTATAGAATGTTTTAGCCTTCTTTGTGTAGAAATTCTCGGTATTTCTATCAAGGTAATCTTCCTCACTCAACAAAGAAGATGTGGGGATATTTTTTGTTATAACTTCAGGGTTTGGAGAACAGGCCTAAAGAGGGTTCCATTATTTTTTTTCTCTTGTTCTCTTCCAATTAAGATTGTTTCTAAATTCCTTATATGATGTGAATCCTGATAGGCTCTTGTCTGAAGGAATATTATGACTAATAAAATTAAATGGTTGAAATGAAAGCAATTTCTTTGTTGACAGTAAAAATCCAGTGGAAAGATGAAAATAGGGGTGTTGCTTTGGTTCACATATAGGGTGATGAGAAAAAAAATTCTGTGGTGGCGGATGAAATTCTCTGATAAAAGGTGCACCTCTCTGGCAATATCACCCATTGACATGTGTTTCTATACTGATAGATGGCAGTGCTGGAGATCCAGGGAAATGGCGAATCTTCCTATGTGCCACAAGAAGCAATTAACAATGCCATCCAATTGCTAGAGGATCCATTACAACGAGTAAGATTGTCCTCAATTCTTTTCCTTGCTTTCCTCTTTCATTCTTTTCCCAGCTCTCAGGATTAGCACAAAATCTGGTCTCCTTTTTCCTTTCTAGGAGTTTATTCAGAAGTGCCTGGAGCCACAACCTAGCAAACGGCCCACAGCTCGTGAGCTTCTCTTCCATCAGGCTTTGTTTGAAGTACCCTCTCTGAAACTTTTGGCAGCCCATTGCATTGTGGGCCATCAGCGTGAGTATAGCCAACAGAAGTCTGCGGACTACTGCTAAGAGCAAAACCCTTCGCTAGTGTGTAAAAATAATATTTTGTATGAAATGAATGTGTAGCTCAGTAACTAATACTTCATAATATATCCAGAAATACCCTGAAATGAAATTACAAAGTAGAAAAACTCAAATCTACTAAAAGGAGGCAGCCAAGATGAACAGACAAGTCCATAATAGCTTCCTTTGTATCTAATCAAGATTGATCAGCCTGACAAATGATTTTTGGATGCTCTCACATGTCTTCTCCTAGTACCTCCTAATATTCAGACATTAGCAACCTACTTTCTCAAGATTGAGTTTCTATTACCATAATAGATAAATGATGGAGATGTATGGTTCTGAAATATGAAAAACATATACATAAATGTGGATGGACGTCAGTCCAGCGCTCTTCATTTGGATAGTAGTAAAAAGCCCCAACAAAGAAATATTAAATACATTGTCTAAAATAATATGCTTGTTGGGAGGAGGGGGGGAAGAAACATTGTAGTTTATCTCTGGATTATCAGTTTGCACGGAGAGGGTCCCAGGTTAATTCTGGATAATGATTTCAGTTAAAATGATTAAATTAGCTAGGGTAATGTCTATTACCTCAGTGAGATCGACCTCTTCCTAGGAATATAAAATACCCTGATAGATAGATAGATAGATATATGTATAAAATACCCTGATTGAGATAGATAGATAGATAGATAGATAGATAGATAGATATCAGGGTGTATTTTCTATTCCTAGGAAGAGGTCGATCTCACTGAGGTAACTACTATATGTGCAATTTTATAAATCTTCCTGTTGCACGTCTACCCGTCCTTTATTTTTTTGTTTGTTTGTTTGTATCCTGCCTTTATTATTTTTACAAATAAACTCAAGGTGGTAACATATCCAACACAACTTCCTTCTCCTATTTCCGTGATGGCGAACCTATGGCACGTGTGCCACCTGTGGCATGCGGAGCCATATCTGTGGACGCATGAGCGTTGCCCTAGCTCAGCTCCAGCATGCATGTGTGTGCCAGCCAGCTGATTTTTGGCCCTTCCAGGCCCACCGGAAGTCAGGAAATGTGCTATTTCCAGCCTCTGGAGGGTGTGTGGGGAAGGCTGTTTTCACCCTCCCCAGGTTCCTAGAAAGGCTCTGGAGTCTGGGAAGAGAGAAAAACGGGCTTTCTGGGCCCACCATGCCAAAAGCAGGGGGAGTGCGGGAGGGTTGCACGTGCAAGCATGGGGGAGTGCATTGAATTATGGGTGTGGGCACACATGCGTGCGACCCCCCCACGCTCCCCCCAATTTTGGCATGCAACAGCAAAAAGGTTAGCCATCACTGTCCTATTTCCCTGACAACAACAACCTTATGAGGTGGGTTGGACTGAGATGGAGATATTGATTCAAAGTCATTCAGCTGACTTTTATTTTTTTTCTAAACTAAAAATAGTTTGTTTTTGTAGAAGGTTATATTGCTATCAGTATTAATGCACTTTTTTGGTACAAAATTAAAATCTTTATAACCACTTAGTTTCCCTCAGTATATGTGTGATGCTAAAATTGTACCAACATTTAGAATTATGCCATCAATTTGAATTTAACATGTTCATTCCTCATGGGGACATCTTTTCAGAACATAATTTTAAAGTCTGCTTAAATTTTCATGATACTGAATAGTTAGATCTCCACCTACAAATCGTTTTCATTCCATTTATATTTTATTTCTTTTTAAAATTTGTATGGCACATGTACAGCATTCTGGATAGCCATGCTTCTTTTTTCCCCTCGTTCTTCACGAGCATGGTTAGTCCTTTGCTGTATTTCTTAAATCTGTTTTTTTTTAATCTCCATTTTTTAAAAACTCTTCAGGGGGAAAATGGAAAGCATGTTTAGGAAGCCCACTAGTTATAACAGTGGGTTAGTGAAGGAAAAATAGTGTAATGTGTACCTTTTATTTTGTGATAGACATGATCCCTGAGAATGCACTTGAAGAAATGACCAAGAACTTGGACATGAGTGCTGTACTGGCTGAAATCAAGCATGCTGACCGCGATGGCGTCCGTATGATGTGAGTTTGAATAGTTGGGAACTGATGGGGGAAAGAGAGCTTTGAGGTGGAGTGTGGAATTTTGGAACGGAGTTTCTCTGGTTCTATGCAATGAACTGAGGTCAGCAGAATATTAGATGAAATGGGAAGCAATTGACAGTTGGCTCATTAAAGGGTGGATGTATTTTATGCTGTAAAAACTAAATTGGTGTTCTGCCTTGTCCTAGATTCTCACAGTCCCCAGCGCTGGAATTAGACAAATTCTTGGAAGATGTGAGGTATGCGCCTTTCTCCTATAATGGCTCTCAGTGGGATTCTGTTACTGAAGCTAGCTAGTGTCTTGGCCAAGCCAACCTGGCCCCTTTGTTGTTAGTTCACTGAATTAGCAGGCAATACATAGAGTTGAGTTATTCCATTTGTGGTTCCACAGAAATGGAATTTATCCACTTACTGCCTTTGGCCTGCCCCGACCTCAGCAGCCACAGCAGGAAGTGGTGAAATCTCCCATTGCCCCCCCATCAGTAAAGACTCCAACACCAGAGCCAGCAGAAGTAGAGACTCGCAAAGTGAGTAGCTGGTCCCTAATCCACATCTGCTTGGCCAATAATAGCAAAGCCTCGCCTTATCACACTCCTTTGTCATTTCCAGGTGCTGTTGATGCAGTGCAACATTGAATCAGTGGAGGAGGGTGTGAAGCACCATGTATGTATCTGCCACAAGCTGGGAGACTTACACCAGTCTAGGGCTTCCATTTGCCTACAATGGCCTATTCCCTTTGGGGGCAAAATTCTATCTAGTGTTGAAGATGAAAATGCAATTTCCTTTTTTCTTCTGTGCCCCACCTTTCATTCAGTTGACACTGCTGCTGAAACTGGAAGACAAATTGAATCGGCACTTGAGCTGTGACCTACTGCCCAGTAAGTCCGTGTTCTTCTCTTCTTTTCTTTTTCATCTTAAGAGAACATACCAATTCTCTCATTTTCCTTCCTTAGGTGACAATATTCAGGAACTGGCAGCTGAATTGGTTCAGTTAGGATTCATCAGTGAGGTAAGTTTCAGTCCTGTTCACCAAAAGACTTATTTTCTTCTCTTTCTGGGGAACGTGATTGTAGCCAGTAAGAGTATAGGGACAGGTTTTCTTACAGTGTTTTTCCCCCCCATTGTTTTGTAGGCTGATCAAAGCCGTCTTAGCTGTTTACTTGAAGAGGCATTCAACAAGTTCTTCTACTCGCGGAATGGGGCACTGGCAGCTGTCACTGTGTCATCTTAATGGCCATCTTGCTGCTAGCAGGTGTACCTGCTCTGCATCTGTGTAGGGTACTACTCTAAGCCGCTGCCACCACCGTTGCCAGCTTGGATGTGCCTCCCGCATGTGTTATAGCCAGGTCCTGCAGACAATCGCTGCCAGTCTTAAAGGCAGGGGGGCAAGGTGGGGGGGGGGAGGGCTGTGTGCCTTGTCAGTATTATTTTCCCTGTGGCCAATGGCCTTCCTTCCCTCTCCCTCTTTTTGGGCTCACATGCATGGAGTTTTCTTTTGCTTGAATTGTACAGAGGTTTTTTTTTTTTGCACAGCACAGATGTCTGTCTTGTTATTTAAAAGGGTGGGGGATGGAGAAGTTAAGTTCTACCCCATCCCATGCTGGCCCTTCACATTACACATGCACTCTCTAGCCCCACAGTCATTGCCTTATCCCCTCCAGATGGACACTTCCCCTCCCCACAGTTGCTTCATGCACCAGCCTTGCTTCCAGTATCCTTGGCTGCATCTATTGTGTGGTGTGAGGGTTCCCTCTGGTCAGTAGAGGAAGTAGATAGGAAGTTCCAGTTCAGATAGCAGGTGGCAATGTTAAACCATCTTTTCCTTTAGGATATTATCTAATGCCTGCAGGCTTGGGGCCAGTTTATCAGAGAAATTCAACCCTTCCTGTGCTGGAGCTGTTCCAAGTGTCATTTCTGTTCCTATTTTTAATAAATTGTTTTGTAAATAATTAACTGCAACCTGTTTGTGATTGGAATCTGGGAATCGGAATCACAGAATTAAAAGGAGCCACTTAGTGCATTCTCCTGCTCATTGGGAAAGGGCATAAGTGGTTGGTATTGGGCTGTTCCTACTCCTGAAATTTCTTGAACTCTGCTTTCATACTTTTAAAGGTATGATCTCATCCACTGACTGCATCTAGCTTGAATCCGAACCTCATTTTGGCTTCTTATTCACAAAAAAATTGCTCACAGCTTTTGCTTTAGAAAGACAAGAAAAATGCTCCCTTGGTTTCTGAGAACTATGTTCTATAGCAAATATTATTAGTTTCTGGGTTCTGTGAGTTTTCTTAGTTTGTTTGGGGTTTTTTGCAGACATTTTATGTTTAGGTAACATCTGGAAAAGATCCTAGTACTAAGATTTTATGTAGGCTGATATCTGAAGACCTTCCAGTGTTAACAGTTCTGTGTTGAACAGGAAAAAACCTTCCATAGTGTTGAGTTGATTGCTTTTACGAATGAAGGCAAATATATGTGTCCCAGGACAATTGCAAGATCCAATCTGGGTCCGTCACTGGGACCAGAGGTTTAGTCTTCTGAGCTTTCAGATTCATGTTAGAGCCCATCCTCAGGGAACTTCTCTCTACGTGCTATGTGCTTCGAGCTATTCTGTGTCCTATTTATGTGGTGCTTTTCTATTGGTTGATTGGTATGTTGATGGCTGGCGATTGGTTGTTTCCTTGTGTTGCCAAGTCCTCAGCTCCTAAGTACTTGATTACTTTTATCTTATGCAGTTCCTGATGCAGATAAAAGGTACTTGTAATTCTATCTATCCAATGGTGAATAAGCAGACTAAGTTGCAGGCTCTTGCTCCCTTTTAATGTACAGCGTCACATGGGTTGCATCAGTCAGCTGAATTTGACTTGGGGACCAGGTGTCGCTCCTTACCTGTATCATTCTGTTTAATTGGAACCTCAAGCGTAAGAACACAAGCTTCTTTCTAGTATAAGAGGCTTAGGAGTATTGCATCAGCACTTGGTATGCAAAACAGTTTGAATTTAAGTGACTTCAAGATTGAAAGAGCGAGTTTTGGTCTTTTTGAAAGCGTTGTAAGGTTGGTGTACATGGTCAAATTGGAATGAAAAAATGAATTTTGAATGTAAACACTTGTGCTGAATTCAGACTTATTCTACATAGCATGATAATCACTACTTTCTAAATGAAATGGGTGAAGTATTTAAACATGGGGGGAAAAGTAATTCTGCACCTTGAAACTACAGAAAAGCCTTAACTCTCATTAGCACATCAGTATTCTCCAACCACCTACAACCAGTAGGAAGCACTTCGTTGCCATGTTAAGAATAGCACAATTACAGTACTCACACTTAGTAATTTGAAACTTTCTGAAGGATTAACTGGCCTCACCAAGAGGCATAAACACCTGTTGTGGGGACAGGTGATACAGATAAGGCTTCCAATGCCTGACTTAAAATAATCGATCAAGAAAATGTGTAGCTTCAGCTAACCAGCTCACAGTTCTCTCATAGCTTGGAGGTTGTTAAGATCTGAATAGTGAGGAGCAGATTTAGACTCAACCCAAGCAACACTCTGGGTATGGATTCCAAGTTCTTATATTTCCAATAGCTTTCCAGCTTTAGATCTGGATGATGTTGCACTTCCCCAGAGGGCAAAACTATGTCATCTGAAGCTTTCTAAATTTGCATCTCTTAAGAAGCCATGCCAGAAGGACCCTTACTTATGTTATGTCTTTGCACTTAGCTTCCCACTGCAACTCATGGTGCTAGTTGATTCTACATGGCTTTGATTGATTGATCAAATCATTTTTGACTCCTAATGACCACATTTTCCCTGACAACCCATGCTTGTTTTTTCTGAATTCCCAAAGGTGCATTCATCAGTACTGTGACTGAGTCCATTGACCTTGCTACTGGTCATCTTCTCTTTCCTTCTACCTTTCTCAGAGATGGAGCTTCTCCAGAGAGTTAGAGTTTTGTATAGTATGTCAAAATTAGGATAATTTGTGCAGGTGAGAATTCTTGGTTGATTTGTTCGATGATCCATTGGTTTATTTTCTTGGCCACCATTTTCTCAGGAATCTTCTCTAACATCAAAGTTCAAAGTCTTCCTATCTTGATTCTTCAAAGTTCCACTTCCAGTTCCACAGGGAATGGAACACAGGGACTGACATAGGGAATACCATGTCCTACACAAGTCTGATCTTTGTATATATGGACACATCATGGCTACGTGGCTTAGGGCATGGATAGCTACACCACCACCTTTCTAATTGTATTTGCCTATATTGTAAAGTCTAGTAGGATTGGCATTCTACACAACCCATCAATAAAATAATGTCCATCTAAGAACCTCAAGAAATGTGTCTTTGTGTTCTTCCTGCCCTTTGGAACAGTATTCCCGATACCTGCATGGTCCCAATTTTCTTGTCCTTTAGGGAAGATTTAAAATCTTGTTTTTCCACCAGGCCATGGGCCTGGGCAATTTGTAAGGTAGCATCAGAAATGTGATATTTTAATGTATTATTCCCTGAAAGTCTTTTTCATTCATTTTTATTATTGGTTTAACCTCCTTTAATTCCTGCATGGTATATATACAATGTACATGCGCTACAATTACAGTTATTACAGTTTTAATTATGGGTGCTTCTGTTTTCAAGTCAAGTTAAAAGTCTCTGAATTGAACTCAACTCCGGATGCCTCCATGAATTCATTCACTAATGCATTCTTGAAGGATGATTTTTTCTAAAAAAAATCCAAGTTAGCTCAAGCCTTGAAATGTCATAGTGGCCTCCACTCCAAGTACCAAACAGATTTGACACTGCTTGGCTTTTAGATAATATATGCAGTCTTTAAAATAGTCTTCCTCATCTAATCACTAGCCAAATGATTACAGATTGGAGGCAGTTGCCTATTGGCTCCATTTGAAATGCAATCCTGTGCCAAAGTGAGCTTTGTTCCAATGCAGCATGACAATTATAATCCAATTTTCCACAGCCTCCCCTTTTCATACTGTTATCTTTTGTCACCTCCCTTGAGTTTCTGTCTCTAGAGTTGCAGGACATTTGACATAATGGAAAATAAATGCCACATCAATTAAAGAAGGCAGACAATATCATTATATAAACAAGAGAATAATATGGGAGAATAAATATCTAAAGGGGGTTGAAGACTTAAGGAAATGCTCTGGTTGAGTTGGTCACTGGAAGGAGAAACTGGTGCTGGGCAGCCCTCCACACCACTGGCTGATGAATTTGAGAACATCCTGGCAGGGGGGGCTGTGTGACATCTGCAAGGAAGGCATGAGTAAAACTAGGGCTGAGATCAAAGTTGATAGATTTAGGCTATAGGGCAAGCTTGCCTACTTTTCTTGCCCTGTGCCCTCTTCTACTTATGATTACTAGCTTGCTTTCTTATACCTTCATTCTCTTCCTCACCTTGACTGCCATCAAAAACTTGTTCCAGCTTTCCTTGTTTGCCTCTTTGCCAGGACACTTGAATTCCACCTTATTTCTTAGTACAGGATAGCCTGAGTGGGGAGAAGAAAAACAAAACATATTAAAAGGACATAAAGAGGGTCTCACATATTGTAAAACTCAGCTGAAGGAGCAGGTTCCTGCCCAGGAAATAATTTCTCTCTTCAAATTTTGGCAAACACAAAATCTTTCTGTGTACAGTTGTGCTCATAAGTTTACATACCTTGGCAGAATTTATGATTTCTTGGCCATTTTTCAGAGAATATGAATGATAACACGAAAACCTTTCTTTCATTCATAATTAGTGTTTGGCTGAAGCCATTTATTATCAACCGTGTTTACTCTTTTTCAAACATAATGACAACAGAAACTACCCAAATGACCCTGATCACAAGTTTACATACCCCAGTTCTTAATATGGTGTATTGCC